>CANNZV010002487.1:0-96131 GCA_947561585.1 Caprella mutica
TTCTCTGATAGTACATCATCACAGTGACTCTTTTCTCTGATAGTACATCATCACAGTGACTCTTTTCTCTGATGGTACATCATCACAGTGACTCTTTTCTCTGATAGTACATCATCACAGTGACTCTTTTCTCTGATAGTACATCATCACAGTGACTCTTTTCTCTGATAGTACATCATCACAGTGACTCTTTTCTCTGATAGTACATCATCACAGTGACTCTTTTCTCTGATAGTACATCATCACAGTGACTCTTTTCTCTGATAGTACATCATCACAGTGACTCTTTTCTCTGATAGTACATCATCACAGTGACTCTTTTCTCTGATAGTACATCATCACAGTGACTCTTTTCTCTGATAGTACATCATCACAATGACTCTTTTCTCTGATAGTACATCATCACAGTGACTCTTTTCTCTGATAGAACATCATCACAGTGACTCTTTTCTCTGATAGTATATCATCACAATGACTCTTTTCTCTGATAGTACATCATCACAGTGACTCTTTTCTTTGATAGTACATCATCACAGTGACTCTTTTCTCTGACAGTACATCATCACAGTGACTCTTTTCTCTGACAGTACATCATCACAGTGACTCTTTTCTCTGATAGTACATCATCACAGTGACTCATTTCTCTGATAGTACATCATCACAGTGACTCATTTCTCTGATAGTACATACATCATCACAGTGACTCTTTTCTCTGATTGTACATACATCATCACAGTGACTCTTTTCTCTGATAGTACATCATCACAGTGACTCTTTTCTCTGATAGTACATACATCATCACAGTGACACTTTTCTCTGATAGTACATACATCATCACAGTGACTCTTTTCTCTGATAGTACATACATCATCACAGTGATTCTTTTCTCTGATAGTACATCATCACAGTGACTCTTTCCTCTGATAGTACATCATCACAGTGACTCTTTTCTCTGATAGTACATCATCACAGTGACTCTTTTCTCTGATAGTACATCATCACAGTGACTCTTTTCTCTGATAGTACATCATCACAGTGACTCTTTTCTCTGATAGTACATCATCACAGTGACTCTTTTCTCTGATAGTACATCATCACAGTGACTCTTTTCTCTGATAGGACATCATCACAGTGACTCTTTTCTCTGATAGTACAACATCACAGTGACTCTTTTCTCTGATAGTACATCATCACAGTGACTCTTTTCTCTGATAGTACATCATCACAGTGACTCTTTTCTATGATAGTACATCATCACAGCGACTCTTTTCTCTGATAGTACATCATCACAATGACTCTTTTCTCTGATAGTACATCATCACAATGACTCTTTTCTCTGATAGTACATCATCACAGTGACTCTTTTCTCTGATAGTACATCATCACAGTGACTCTTTTCTCTGATAGTACATCATCACAATGACTCTTTTCTCTGATAGTACATCATCACAGTGACTCTTTTCTCTGATAGTACATCATCACAGTGACTCTTTTCTCTGATAGTACATCATCACAGTGACTCTTTTCTCTGATAGTACATCATCACAGTGACTCATTTCTCTGATAGTACATCATCACAGTGACTCATTTCTCTGATAGTACATCATCACAGTGACTCATTTCTCTGATAGTACATACATCATCACAGTGACTCTTTTCTCTGATAGTACATACATCATCACAGTGACTCTTTTCTCTGATAGTACATCATCACAGTGACTCTTTTCTCTGATAGTACATACATCATCACAGTGACTCTTTTCTCTGATAGTACATACATCATCACAGTGACTCTTTTCTCTGATAGTACATCATCACAGTGACTCTTTCCTCTGATAGTACATCATCACAGTGACTCTTTTCTCTGATAGTACATCATCACAGTGACTCTTTTCTCTGATAGTACATCATCACAGTGACTCTTTTCTCTGATAGTACATCATCACAGTGACTCTTTTCTCTGATAGTACAACATCACAGTGACTCTTTTCTCTGATAGTACATCATCACAGTGACTCTTTTCTCTGATAGTACATCATCACAGTGACTCTTTTCTCTGATAGTACATCATCACAGTGACTCTTTTCTCTGAGAGTACATCATCACAGTGACTCTTTTCTCTGATAGTACATCATCACAGTGACTCT
The DNA here is from genome assembly GCA_947561585.1 of Caprella mutica. Lineage (NCBI taxonomy): Eukaryota > Metazoa > Arthropoda > Malacostraca > Amphipoda > Caprellidae > Caprella > Caprella mutica. Next base: position 2,148 of record CANNZV010002487.1, read on the forward strand.
TTTCTCTGATAGTACATCATCACAATGACTCTTTTCTCTGATAGTACATCATCACAGTGACTCTTTTCTCTGATAGTACATCATCACAGTGACTCTTTTCTCTGATAGTACATCATCACAGTGACTCTTTTCTCTGATAGTACAACAGTTTCTCCTCATTTCACTTCTGTGGGAATATCTTAGCGGTACTCATCGCTTCCATAACGCTCATCCGAGGCAAAAAATAACTAATTGCACCAACTCCTGGTAGACTGAGTCCTAGCAGCTGATATAGCATTATATTCACATTAATATGGGGATGTGGGTGGTTAAACTAATGTGGGTAATAGTAAGTCTTGTGGGAGAAAAGAAAATTGCGTAAATTTCTATTACTTGTGTTTCATTACTCATCTTTACGAAAGAAAATCATTATTTGATGAATGAAAATCATTGTTTGATGAATGAAAATCATTGTTTGATGAATGAAAATCATTATTTGATGAATGAAAATCATTATTTGATGAATGAAAATCATTATTTGATGAAAGAAAATCATTATTTGATGAATGAAAATCATTATTTAATGAATGAAAATCATTTTTTGATGAATGAAAATCATTATTTGATGAATGAAAATCATTATTTGATGAAAGAAAATCATTATTTAATGAATGAAATTCAACACAAACCGAAATAAGTCCCGTAGAATTAGTGGCTGATATATGATAAATAGTGTAAATTTTTACAGGAATGGTATCAAAAATGTATCCAAATATTTTAGGTTGAATAGAATAAAATGAATTAAATGAATTGTAAGGAAAAGGGAATTGAGGAAAGTGATATTTCCCCACAAGTGATATTTCCCCCCAAGTGATATTATCCCCCAAGTAATATTTTTCCCAAGTGATATTTTCCCCCAAGTGATATTTTCCCCCAAGTGATATTTTCCCCCAAGTGACTTTTTCCCCCAAGTGATATTTTCCCCCAAGTGATATTTTCCCTGAAGTGATATTTTCCCCCAAGTGATATTTTACCCCAAGTGATATTTTACCCCAAGTGATATTTTCCCCCAGGCAATAGTTTTCCCTCCTGTGGTTATTCTACTTTTTTTTTCTATTTCTGAAATTGCCATTTTTATCTGCCGACTAACAAACTAAGCCAATTTGAACCGACCCCTCTGAAGATATGGAAGACTGGGAAGAATACTCTGAAGATATGGAAGACTGGGAAGAATACTCTGAAGATATGGAAGACTTGAAGAATACTCTGAAGATATGGAAGACTGGGAAGAATACTCTGAAGATATGGAAGACTGGGAAGAATACTCTGAAGATATGGAAGACTGGGAAGAATACTCTGAAGATATGGAAGACTGGGAAGAATACTCTGAAGATATGGAAGACTGGGAAGAATACTCTGAAGATATGGAAGACTTGAAGAATACTCTGAAGATATGGAAGACTGGGAAGAATACTCTGAAGATATGGAAGACTGGGAAGAATACTCTGAAGATATGGAAGACTGGGAAGAATACTCTGAAGATATGGAAGACTGGGAAGAATACTCTGAAGATATGGAAGACTTGAAGAATACTCTGAAGATATGGAAGACTGGGAAGAATACTCTGAAGATATGGAAGACTGGGAAGAATACTCTGAAGATATGGAAGACTTGAAGAATACTCTGAAGATATGGAAGACTGGGAAGAATACTCTGAAGATATGGAAGACTGGGAAGAATACTCTGTAGATATGGAAGACTGGGAAGAATACTCTGAAGATATGGAAGACTGGGAAGAATACTCTGAAGATATGGAAGACTTGAAGAATACTCTGAAGATATGGAAGACTGGGAAGAATACTCTGAAGATATGGAAGACTTGAAGAATACTCTGAAGATATGGAAGACTTGAAGAATACTCTGAAGATAAGGAAGACTTGAAGAATACTCTGTGAAGAATACTCTGTGAATAATACTCTGTGTAGATTACTCTGTTTAGAATACTCTGTTTAGAATACTCTGTTTAGAATACTCTGTGTATAATACTCCGTGTAGAATACTCCGTGTAGAATACTCCGTGTAGAATACTCCGTGTAGAATACTCCGTGTAGAATACTCCGTGTAGAATACTCCGTGTAGAATACTCCGTGTAGAATACTCCGTGTAGAATACTCCGTGTAGAATACTCCGTGTAGAATACTCCGTGTAGAATACTCCGTGTAGAATACTCCGTGTAGAATACTCTGTGTAGAATACTCTGAGTAGAATACTCTGTGTAGAATACTCTGTGTAGAATACTCTGTGTAGAATACTCTGTGTAGAATACTCAGTGTAGAATACTCAGTGTAGAATACTCAGTGTAGAATACTCAGTGTAGAATACTCAGTGAAGAATACTCAGTGTAGAATACTCAGTGTAGAATACTCAGTGTAGAATACTCAGTGAAGAATACTCAGTGAAGAACACTCTGTGAAGAATACTCAGTGAAGAACACTCTGTGAAGAACACTCTGTGAAGAACACTCAGTGAAGAATACTCAGTGAAGAATACTCAGTGAAGAATACTCCGTGTAGAATACTCTGTGTAGAATACTCTGTGTAGAATACTCTGTGTAGAATACTCTGTGTAGAATACTCTGTGTAGAATACTCTGTGTAGAATACTCAGTGTAGAATACTCAGTGTAGAATACTCAGTGTAGAATACTCAGTGTAGAATACTCAGTGTAGAATACTCAGTGTAGAATACTCAGTGTAGAATACTCAGTGTAGAATACTCAGTGTAGAATACTCAGTGAAGAATACTCAGTGAAGAACACTCTGTGAAGAACACTCTGTGAAGAACACTCTGTGAAGAACACTCTGTGAAGAACACTCAGTGAAGAATACTCAGTGAAGAATACTCAGTGAAGAATACTCAGTGAAGAATACTCAGTGAAGAATACTCAGTGAAGAATACTCTGTGAAGAATACTCTGTGAAGAATACTCTGTGAAGAATACTCAGTGAAGAATACTCTGTGAAGAATACTCTGTGAAGAATACCCTCTGGAAACTGTGCAGAATTCTTCCTCAAGAAGATAATCGCATTAAAAAATTTTCAGCCTAAAATCATACATGGGAAAAGTATTTAAATTTTAAATACAGGAAGGTTCTTTTTCTGCATCAATAACATTATGAAGTATAATTAAAGTTAACAAATAATTCATATTTCTATCAGATTGGTGGCTAATATTATCATTAGCAGCAATTTATATCTTTAATATTAATAGAGTAGCTACACAATATTGAGTATGTCTATCAGAAGCATTCTATTCACAATTTTTTCTATGTAAAGTATGTTTTTTGTATAAATATGTTCATAGAAAACTTTAATTATTGCTTCAGTAAGAGATTTGTTTCTTGGAGACCGAATTCTAATTATAAGGAATAAACAAAGGTAATTAAAATGGCCATTATTTCTTCCAAGTGTTCGATAATTTATAAAAAAAGTATCAACAGAAAATTGAAATCCATGTTGTTTTTAAATAAATAAAAACACTTGACCACACAATTTTTTTTAATTAATTATTTCATCCCTTTACAATCAACTTTGTTTATTCATTACTGTATTAACTCTCCAATTAAGTGACATCATAATAGAGTGCTTACATAACTACTATCAGTTACCATACTAATTACCTTCACATAATACTAACATCATCAATGCATATATGCGATGTTTCATAAATAACTATATACGTGCTATCAAAGAAAAGAGTCTACCATGTTGTTAATTTCATAAATCAAAGTTCTTTTAATTTCCTATCATTTTCAAGTCTTACAAATTTGTCATCGTGTGCCTAGATTAATTTTAAAATATCTACAGTTTCTTTTTGGAAATGTAAAATTAGTAAACTATCAAAAAAATTAGAGATACAGTTTTGTTCGACTGTACCTTGAGTATTTATTTCCATTTATATTCAATGGTTTATATAGGCCTGCTGTTTTACTTCCCTAATTTGAAACTGTCAAACGTTATAGATGTAAGACCTTCCTATTGAGAAATCTGTCAAAAATAATGAAACTCGTAAAGAAAATGTCAGAGTGATCTTCTTTTTTGAAAAAGATTTTTTCTATTTCGGATAAATTCACAATAGGGAGGGTTGTGAATTTGATTTGGTATCCTTGATACCTGCAGGTATCAAGGATACCAAATCAAAATAAAAGATAAATAATAATAATTATACACTTTCTTCTTACGTATTCGAATTATGTATAACTGATCGGTAACTCGTAAGTTACTCTATTTAATGTAACAAATTAATACGAATTAAACATCATAATATTATAGTATGATTATAATTTTAAATTTAATTTTTATGCTTCTTGTTTTTAATGGAGAAATATTGTCTTTCTAAATGAAAAATGAAATAAAAATATTATAGTGATCAGGCCTTTAATTCACAGTGGCATTTCAAGCCCATAAAATAAGAAGGAAGTGAAGGGATAAGAGAAAAATGTTTGCTAATCTTTTCCGTCTTAACCTCTGTAAAACATTGGCCTTACTATAGTTAGTTGTGATAAAAGTTTTAGTATAAATATAGTTTAATAATTACTTATTAATTGATTTCATCTCAAATGTAAATAGACTTCAACAATCGAAATTATTTTGTTCAATAAAAATAAACACTTTTTTTTCTTCAAAAATGGGTTATGAATATCTTTTTTGAAATCAATTCCTAAAATACATAAAATACATTATTAAAAAATTGCACCTATACTTAAAAAGGTTGCTCAACTTTAACTTTGCTGATGTGCCACATCTACACATTGCTGTCCCAAAATAAGGACACCCTCCGTGTACAAGTGGTAACAAATTTGATATACTTGCTATTGATATTCTCTAGGAAAAATGATATACGAAAAAGAATCAATTAACATTTTTTGTTCACAATGAATGTTTTATTCCCCTGAATGGAGGGGTGAGACATCTCTTCACACTGACGTGCTAATTCAACTTTTTCAATTTAGAATTAGGTATAAAGGAAGTTTATATTTTCATAAAATTAAAAACAAGTTCATAATTAAAAAAAAATAGCACCAACAATATAGCACCAACAATAGCACCAACAATATAGCACCAACAATAGCACCAACAATAGCACCAACAATATAGCACCAACAATAGCACAAACAATAGCACCAACAATATAGCACCAGCAATAGCACAAACAAAAGCACCAACAAAAGCACCAACAAAAGCACCAACAATAACACCAACAATAGCACCAACAATAGCACCAACAATAGCACCAACAAAAGCACCAACAATAGCACCAACAATAGCACCAACAATAGCACCAACAATAGCACCAACAATAGCACCAACAATAGCACCAACAATAGCACCAACAATAGCACCAACAATAGCACCAACAAAAGCACCAACAATAGCACCAACAATATAGCACCAACAATAGCACCAACAATAGCACCAACAATATAGCACCAGCAATAGCACAAACAATAGCACCAACAAAAGCACCAACAAAAGCACCAACAATAGCCCCAACAATAACACCAACAATAACACCAACAATAACACCAACAACAGCACCAACAATAGCACCAACAACAGCACCAACAATAGCACCAACAATAGCACCAACAATAGCACCAACAATAGCACCAACAATAGCACTAACAATAGCAATGACAGGTGTATTTGGAGCACACCTGCTACACATGTGTTGCTGTATATTCTCTTACACCTGCCCCTGTATAACAGGTAACACAGGTAAAAGAGTTACCTGTTTGATTGGTAATGTGTTAATTAAAATACAAAATACACTGCAGTGATCATAAATAATAAAACAAACCAATCAATAAAATAGAACTGATTTTAATTATTGGGGTGGAGAGAGGGGGGAGGGGGAAGTATCAATTACCGACACGAACCGATAAACCGAACAAAATCTAGTTATTTTATTTTAAACTATAATGCATAACCATTATATACAGGCAAAAAGTATCAAACAGTTATTTTGTGACTTTTTTTCAGAAAAATAGAAATTTTAGAGTTTTAATATTTCTTAGAGTGTATCAACTAAAGAAATAAAATATGAGTGGTAAATACCGAGTAATAATTTTACTGAATGATGAGTTACGTCAGAGTTAGGAAACACACTTGACTGAACGCTGGGGGGAAACGCCCTGTGGGGGTGGTGGGAGACAGGGGGAAACAGACAGGGGGAAACAGACAGGGAGAAACAGACAGGGAGAAACAGACAGGGAGAAACAGACAGGGAGAAACAGACAGGGGGAAACAAACAGGGGGAAATAGACAGGGGAAAGAGACAGGGGAAAGAGACAGGGGGAAAGAGACAGGGGAAAGAGACAGGGGGAAAGAGACAGGGGAAAGAGACAAGGGGGGGGGGGCAGGAGGAAAGAGACAGGGGGAAAGAGACAGGGGGAAAGAGACAGGGGGAAACAGATAGGGGGAAAAAGACAGGGGAAAAGAGACAGGGAGGAAGAGACAGGGGGAAAGAGACAGGGGGAAAGATACAGGGTGAAAGAGACAGGGGGAAAGAGACAGGGGGAAAGAGACAGGGAGGATGAGACGGGGAGGAAGAGACAGGGAAAAGAGACAGGGGAAAAGAGACAGGGAAAAGAGACAGGGGGTTACAGATATGGAGGAAAAGACAGGGGGAAAGAGACAGGGAGGAAGAGACAGGGAGGAAGAGACAGGGGGAAAGAGACAGGGGGAAACAGATAAGGGGAAACAGATAAGGGAAAAGAGACAGGGGGAAAGAGACAGGGGAAAGAGACAGGGGAAAGAGACATGGGGAATGATACAGGGGAAAGATACAGCGGAAAGAGACAGGGGGAAAGAGACAGGGGGAAAGAGACAGGGGAAAGAGACAGGGGGAAAGAGACAGGGGAAAGAGACAGGGGGAAAGATACAGGGGAAAGAGACAGGGGGAAAGAGACAGGGGGAAAGAGACAGGGGGAAAGAGACAGGGGGAAAGATACTGGGGAAGGAGACAGGGGGAAAGAGACAGGGGTAAAGATACAGGGGAAAGAGACAGGGGGAAAGAGACAGGGGAAAAGATACAGGGAAAGAGACAGGGGAAAGAGACAGGGGAAAGAGACATGGGGAATGATACAGGGGAAAGATACAGCGGAAAGAGACAGGGGAAAGAGACAGGGGGAAAGAGACAGGGGAAAGAGACAGGGGGAAAGATACAGGGGAAAGAGACAGGGGGAAAGAGACAGGGGAAAGAGACAGGGGGAAAGATACTGGGGAAGGAGACAGGGGGAAAGAGACAGGGGTAAAGATACAGGGGAAAGAGACAGGGGGAAAGAGACAGGGGGAAAGAGACAGGGGGAAAGATACAGGGAAAGAGACAGGGGAAAGAGACAGGGGAAGGAGACAGGGGAAAGAGACAGGGGAAAGAGACAAGGGAAAGAGACAAGGGAAAGAGACAAGGGAAAGAGACAGGAGTTTATAAATTTCAACATATAAGTTCAAATTATAGAATGAAATTAAATAAGGTAGGACTTTTTTCAATTTAATTATAATATTTTACAGAATTAGTGTTTTAAGTTCATGTTCTAAGTTTAATTATTTTGTTGTTGACATCTTGTCCAGAAAGTGGGACAATAACAAAGGCTTTAAAATGACATCATTAAAGTAAAGCCCTAATGAAGTAATTAAAACATGGAATAATTAATGAGCAACTCCTGAAAACATATTACATATTTCCAACTCTCCTTCCCTCTCTAAATAACACAGAGTGAAGGGGAGAAATCAATGTATCGACCAGAGGTGAATAGAAGGTGATTACTGATTAAGGTGAATGAGGTGAGAAAGGTGAATGGGGTGAGAAAGGTGAATATAAGATGGGTAAGGTGAATATAAGATGGGTAAGGTGAATATAAGATGGGTAAGGTGAATATAAGATGGGTAAGGTGAATACAAGATGGGTAAGGTGAATACAAGATGGGTAAGGTGAATACAAGATGGGTAAGATGAATACTAGATAAGTAAGGTGAATACAAGATAGCTAAGGTGAATACAAGATAGGTAAGGTGAATATAAGATGGATAAGGTGAATACAGGGTGGATAAGTATATAAGTTGAATATACCTCTAAGTAATAAAAATAAATCATTTATGAATTGTTTCAAATTATACAAACAAGAATAAAAACAAAAAAGATAGGCAACACTTGTACGGCATCCAGCAACACGTACTTTAGTCACTGTAGATATGTTAGTTAGATGATTTGTAGAGGGTAATATCAGTGAAATGCTCACCTCTTCTTCCTGTAGTCCTGTGTTGACGGAGTCCATGCTCTGTGACAGGGCAGCATTGTTCTGTTCGATGTTCGCTACTCCAGTCATGGTGGAGAAGGTGTTCGACAACGTGTTGGTTCACTAAAAGTCAATCAATGAGCAGCTACAGTCACTGTCGCGAAAGCCAATGCAATTTATTACCTTGTTAGTATAGTCAGAGAAGCCGCACTTGGAGAGTATTTCAATGCGATCGGAAAGAGTGAGATTTATCTCGCTAAAAAGTAGGCAGTTGCAAATACTATAACACGGAGAGAGAAAACACTAGTACGAAGAAGGAGAGACAACAAATAATCTGGCTTTGTGGTGCGTGACGAGTGCTTGAGTGGGTTAAAAACGTGCTTTAACGTGCAGGAGCGAAGAGTGTCCTTCCTATCACACCTCAAAACACTGACTGGAGATGAGTAGACTCAGCTGGCCCCTCCCACTAACTCTCCCGGCCACCATCACTAAAAGAAGTAGCTTCTCTTCCGCCACCGCTTCTACCTACCGTTACCTGAGTACAACTTTCAGTAACTGCTGGTAACGGTCACGTACTGAAATGACACGGAACTTTTCAGTGGCACTGCATGACTGAATCTGAAGAACACCTACCACAAATACGTGCATCAGAGATGCTTTCTTCTAACCTCTCCAATTTATATTGTTGTAGATGGTGTAGAACTACAATATAAACTATAATGCGGAACATTGGGGAAAAGAGTTCACAGATTATTATCTACATTGAAATGGTGATAGTAAAATATATACTATATTGTAATATAAACGTAGTGGTATAAATATATCCCAAGCGGTATCAGCATTTTGATATTTCTCAACTAATGAAATAAATTTGAAGGATTAGTAAACATAGTAATTAAGAAAAACATAATTATTTACCTTAGTAGGGTTCAACGTCTGCTTCAGAACCAAAGGCAAAATCGCTGACGTCAAAAGGTAATTAAATACAAAGGACTGGAAGAAGCAGTCAGAAAGGAAAGTGGCTTCATGAACAAAGTCACCTACCACCAGTCGGTGACAATGCTCATGGATGCAGAAAAGCTAATCGATGAATGCAGTCACTTACCAAGGAATGTGACGAAAAGGGACACAAGCACCGGTGGCTGCACTCACGGATGGAAGAGGAAAATGAGGAGGTGATAGTAAATGAAGCCTACTGGCCTACCAAACACAAAATCTAAGACCTCGTAGTTGAAGACCATAAACTTAGCGCTATCCTCTATAAAACTGCAAATAGCGTTAAAAAAATGATGAATAATACGTAATCCAAATTACAACAGTTCTGAGCCCAAAGGACGCCACCCACCTTCCTTTTCTCCCAATAACTAACTAGAACGGTTACTCGTATTGCGAATACATTCGCCGCCACTACATTTTTTGTTCTCGGTATGATAGTGAAGATAACAGAACACTGAACATTTTGGTGCTGGTCAATCGTCCCACCAAATTTTACGAAATTTAGTTGAATAGTTTTGAGTTATAAATGACCTTGACCTTTGACCCTATCGCTCCCAAAATTTAATAAACTGCATGGTTCCTGGACAATGACAAAGCGTCCCACCAAATTTCAGGCCATTTGGTTCAATATTTTTTGAGTTACAATTGACCTTGACCTTTAACCCTATCGATCACAAAATGCAATCAACTGGTTTCAGGATGATGACCAATCGTCGCACCAATTTCAGGCCATTTGGTTGAATATTATTTGAGTTGCCGCCTACAACATAACCTTCCGCAATTTTGAGAAGGTAATAAGAAGAACGGCATGAAATAATTCTGTAACTAATCATTATATAAAACACTCAATCTATAGGATATCTTAAATACGATATGAAGCCAATACATATAGACACAGTAGTTATAAAGTCTTATACCTGCCAGGTCCTATATCTATCAGGTCTTATATCTATCAGGTCTTATATCTATCAGGTCTTATATCTATCAGGTCTTATAGTAGGTCTTATATCTGTTAGGTCTTATATCTATCAGGTCTTATATCTATCAGGTCTTATAGTAGGTCTTATATCTGTTAGGTCTTATATCTATCAGGTCTTATATCTATCAGGTCTTATATCTATCAGGTCTTATAGTAGGTCTTATATCTGTTAGGTCTTATATCTATCAGGTCTTATATCTATCAGGTCTTATATCTATCAGGTCTTATATCTATCAGGTCTTATAGTAGGTCTTATATCTGTTAGGTCTTATATCTATCAGGTCTTATATCTATCAGGTCTTATAGTAGGTCTTATATCTGTTAGGTCTTATATCTATCAGGTCTTATATCTATCAGGTCTTATATCTATCAAGTCTTATAGTAGTTCTTATATCTGTTAGGTCTTATATCTATCAGGTCTTATATCTATCAGGTCTTATATCTATCAGGTCTTATATCTATCAGGTCTTATATCTATCAGGCCTTAAAGTAGGTCTTATATCTGTTAGGTCTTATATCTATCAGGTCTTATATCTATCAGGTCTTATAGTAGGTCTTATATCTGTTAGGTCTTATATCTATCAGGTCTTATATCTATCAGGTCTTATAGTAGGTCTTATATCTGTTAGGTCTTATATCTATCAGGTCTTATAGTAGGTCTTATATCTGTTAGGTCTTATATCTATCAGGTTTTATAGTAGGTCTTATATCTATCAGGTCTTATAGTAGGTCTTATATCTGTTAGGTCTTATATCTATCAGGTCTTATAGTAGGTCTTATATCTGTTAGGTCTTATATCTATCAGGTCTTATATCTATCAGGTCTTATATATATCAGGTCTTATAGTAGGTCTTATATCTGTTAGGTCTTATATCTATCAGGTCTTATAGTAGGTCTTATATCTGTTAGGTCTTATATCTATCAGGTCTTATAGTAGGTCTTATATCTATCAGGTCTTATAGTAGGTCTTATATCTGTTAGGTCTTATATCTATCAGGTCTTATAGTAGGTCTTATATCTGTTAGGTCTTATATCTATCAGGTCTTATAGTAGGTCTTATATCTGTTAGGTCTTATATCTGTTAGGTCTTATATCTATCAGGTTTTATATCTATCAGGTCTTATAGTAGGTCTTATATCTGTTAGGTCTTATATCTATCAGGTCTTATAGTAGGTCTTATATCTGTTAGGTCTTATATCTATCAGGTCTTATATCTATCAGGTCTTATATCTATCAGGTCTTATATCTATCAGGTCTTATAGTAGGTCTTATATCTGTTAGGTCTTATATCTATTAGGTCTTATATCTATCAGGTCTTATATCTATCAGGTCTTATATCTAACAGGTCTTATATCTGATAAGCTTTATATCTATCAGGTCGTATATCTATCAGTTCTTATATCTATCAGGTCTTATAGTAGCGGACAAAATATAAGGGTAGGCAAAAACAACTTATCTAAATATTTAATTTCATAAAAAGTACAAAACGCACATTATTGAAATTTTGCATATATTTTCATATAGAGCTCATATGTATTCGTATGAAATTTCAAAGCATTTGGACAAATATTTTAGCAATAGTTCCATATTTTACTTCAAACACTAAATTTTGCTCTGGTAAAAAGTTAAGGGTAGCTATCATAAACTTTGAAATATTCGCGGATATTGGCAATTATCTTAATAATTTGTGAATAACTCTTTACTATATCACTCTAATGCATTTTCTACTACAAAATTCTAATAACTTTGCACAATATGAAGGAGTTATCCATCTTCTATTCATCCTCAAGAAATGTCCACAAATTTCCCCTCTGACACAGTCTCTAATTGTCGTTGCAAGAGATTTCTATTGCCACATGAAGGTTCAAAACGATTGTGCAACATATTGTGGCTCAACATAAGCAGTATGGAGTTGTTGATTCCAAACCGAAGAATGGTAGACTTCCCAAAGCATTGTTGAGAGAAGATCATGCAAGTCTTCAAAGTAGCTTGCAAGGTAGTTTCAACACTTCTGGTCAAATTTTTCGTGAGATAGATGTCATGTCTGGTGGTACGGTGTCCCAGTCTACTTTTTCGCTTCGACTTCAACAAGTTAGTTTGCAATAATTTGTCCCTGCATCGAAGCCTTTCAATCTCAAAAAAGAAACGGAAAGTGTTGCTTGTGTTTTGTCATGAGTATGTCGTTTGGTCGATTGATCAGTGGTCGAAAGTACATTCTAGTGATGATGGAAGAAAAATAGAAGTCTTTGGTTCTTATAGGAAAGTACAAATTAAACGTAAAGTAGGGGAAATGTTAACTCTGAATGCGTCAAGAAAACGGTTAATTTTGGAGGAGGTAGTGTGATGGTCTTGGAGGTCATTTTTTCTGCAGGACCTGGTCCCACTGTTAGTCTACGAGGAGGAGTTATTGCAGAAGTATAAAACAGCTCTTTCGTCATCATTCTCTCCCCTATCAACAAGCAGCTGACCCTCAACCACAGAGTTTCAAGCAGGACAACTTACCCTACTACTCAGATAAAAATGTTACTACTCTGTTAGAAGATGAAGAAATTGCTCTAATGTGCTGGTTTTCACAGAGTCCTGACCTCAATCGAATTGAGATTGTTTGGATAATAATTGGAGACTGTACTCAGAGAAGAAACACAAGAAATGTGGAAGAATTGTGGACATTACTGGAGGATGAATAGAAGATGGACAACTCTTTCATATTGTTCCAAATTTGTAGAATTTTGTAGTAGAAGATGTATTAGAGTGATATAGCAAAGAGTTATTCACAAATTATTAAGTTAATTGCCAATAACCGCGAATATTTCAAAGTTTATGATGGCTACCCTTAACTTTTTACCAGAGCAAAATTTAGTGTTTGAAGTAAAATACGGAACTATTCCTAGAATATTTGTCCAAATGCTTTGAAATTTCATACGAATACATATGAGTTCTATATGAAAATACATGCAAAATTTCAATAATGTGTGTTTTGTACTTTTTATGAAATTAAAGATTTAGATAAGTTGTTTTTGCCAACCCTTATATTTTGACGGCTACTGCATGTATATCTGTTAGGTCTTATATCTATCAGGTCTTATCTATCAGGTCTTATATTAGGTCATAAATCTATCAGGTCTTATATCTATCAGGTCTTACATCAGGTCTTAAATCTATCAGGTCTTATATCAGGTCTTATATCTATCAGGTCTTATATCTACCAGGTCTTTTATCTGTTAGGTCTTTATATCTATCAGGTCTTATATCTATCAGGTCTCATATTTATCAGGTCTTATATCTGTTAGGTCTTATATCTATCAGGTCTTATATCAGGTCTTTTATCTATCAGGTCCTATATCTATCAGGTCTTATATCTATCTGGTCTTATATCTATCAGGTATTATATCTATCAGGTCTTATATCTATCAGGTCTTATATCTATCAGGTCTCATATCTATCAGGTTTAAAATATCTATCAGGTCTTATATCAGGTCTTAAATCTATCAGGTCTTATATCTATCAGGTCTTATATTAGGTCTTTTATCTATCAGGTCCTACATATATCAGGTCTTATATCTATCTGGTCTTATATCTATCAGGTCTTATATCTACCAGGTCTTATATCTATGTGGTCTTATATCTATCAGGTCTTATATCTGTCAGGTCCTATATCAGTTCTTATATCTATCAGGTCTTATATCAGGTCTTATATCTATCAGGTCTTATATCTATCAGGTTTAAAATATCTATCAGTTCTTATATCAGGTCTTAAATCTATCAGGTCTTATATCTATCAGGTCTTATATCAGTTTTTTTTCTATCAGGTCTTATATCTATCAGGTCTTATATCAGGTTTTATATCAGGTTTTCTATCTATCAGGTCTTGTATCAGGTTTTTTATCTATTAGGTCCTCTATCCCGTTAGGTGGCGTGGTGGCTGGGGATGCACGAGGATCACAGATCAGTGCGAGATAAGGCAACGTTGGCACCGCCCGCGAGATGGCAGTAGGAGGGGCATGTGGCATTCAGGGCGGTATCAGTGCCAAAATGGCATGGCATTGATATGGCAGCAGTGCCAGTCTCTACAATTACCCATGACAAGGTTAACTATAACAAACAGATAGTCTACGGACTCTTCACAGTCATAAGTAGGGTACGTTACGAATTATCGGTCGGTTTCACATCTTCGGTCATATAAGAAAAAATGATATAATCTTCATTATTTGATTTTTATTTTAATTGGTATCTATGATACCTACAGATATCATTGATACCAAATAGAAATAAAATAATTATAATAAAATTCTGTTTATATGACCAAAGTTTTGAAACTGACCGATTACTTGTAATTTATCCTACATGAGGTTGGAAGAAAGTATATACTACCTAAACAAATTACAAATTTTATTAAACTAGTCATGGTAATAAGAATTTTTATCTCAATAATTATTCATTCGATTTCGTAATGCGTATCTTGAATATTATGCTGATGAACACAAATATCGAAGAGGAAGGAATTATTAGTGATATCGAGAATAATATCGATATTATCGAGAATAGAATAATATCTAGAATAGTCAATTATAATATCTAGAATAGTCAATTAAAAAATAGTCAATTATTATCTTTCTGTAAAGTTTAAATAAATTAGACTAAGTTCTGAGTTATCTAACGAAGAAGAAAAATTATATCTTATTTAGAAATAAATGCCGGGTAAAATATAATCTTCCGCAAATTTGCGTAGGTAATTAACGTATATTTTATAATAGGTATATTTATTATGTACTAATGATTGAAAATGTGAAACTGGAGAAAGTTATTGGTTGTTTTTTCTTTGTTTACTCAACAACAACCGGGTTGGTTGTTTTTACTCAACCAATCCTAGTGAAATAATTATTATTATTTTATTTTTTCTTATATGTCTGAAAATGTGGAACTGACCGATAATTAAAAACTTACCCAATACGATAATTTATATTTTCACCTATATTTTATTAATAATAAATAATAAATGAATTTTAGGAGGGGGAGGGGAGGAAACCCAGTCAAAATATTTCACACTGTGTTACGGATAATAAAATGTACTTCATAGGCAATTAAAACCATACTAAAACTGAGAGGCAGGTTACAATGAAAATTAATTCGAGTTTATATTGTCCGTGTCTTATCCATAATATATTTTAAAGTGATCATATCAGTAAATTTCAAGAATTAATGCTAAAGCATATTAAATGAATCATACAAATTGAAATAAAGTAATATTACATGGAACATTAATTATCATCAATAGAAATCTAAAGAGTTTCTTTATAATAAATTCATACCAAATTTATATTCTAGCAATGTTTGTTTATTTTGATGCTATTTATAATATTCCAAAACAATGGATAGAAAGTTAGTAAAGATATTTTCGATTATTATTTTAAGAATACAAAAGCACTGACTAACTTTTCTGTAAATTATCAGGTGCCTGAACATTTTGCCGGTGTTACAAAGTGTTTGGGGGTAGCCATGACTACGCCACAAACAATCAACTCACCAAGTTTTTTAGCAATAACAATCTGAATTATTAAGGTAGTTGCACACCCTCTAAATCAATAGGTAGAAAACAGTTAATTTATTATTCTCTAGGGTAAGTTCTTAATTATCGGTCAGTACCTCATTTTCGGACACGTAAGAAAAAACGATATAATTATAATTATTTAATTTTTATTTTAATTGGTATCCATGATATTAAATTAAATAATTATAATTATATCGTTTTTTCTTACGTGTCCGAAAATGAGGTACTGACCGATAATTAAGAACTTACCCTATAGCACGGGTGGGCCCAAGCGGCATGGAAATTGACTCATTTCACTACTAATTATTAGTAATTTACATAAGTTATCCTTATTTTGTACGAAAGAAAACTCTAATTTCAGCATTTACTGAAAAAAAAATCAATTTCAGTAATTGTAAACAGAACTCCTCTATAGTGAATGTAATGTCATGAGTAAGGAACTACCCTCTATAGTGAACAATTTTTCTATAGTCTGCCATGAATGGCCATCAGTTTTAGAAAACTTGGCAGACTAAAGGAAATTTGTTCACTATACGAGATAGTTCTTTACTCAGGACTCTACATTCACTATAGAGGATTGCGTGAATCAATATGAGAACGAATTGAAATTCAGTCTGTCATTTAGCTTCATATTCGAATAGTACATTATAGCAAATATTAAAATAATTCAGTCTTTAAATGAAAAATTCCTACTTAACTTGATTTCCATATTATTAAGAGAGTTATTAAAATATCAACGTTAAAGGTACTTTTAGGTTCAAGTTTGTTCCTGTGTATATCTATATACTTGATCCTGTTTATATGTTTAACCAAACGGACATTTGGTCGAAATACTTTTTTATTTTAAAAACAAAAAATGGGATAGTAGGTACCATTAATTTATGTACCTAATAAAAATATTTTTTTTTAAATTATATATATTTTTTCTTTTACTATCGATTCCTCCTTAATTTTAAAGGGGTAGTACACTAGTAAATAAATACATATCAATCAGACTCAATAATTATAAAAAAATAGGAAACTAAATTGTTTTATAAAATAAAGAAATTTAGAAAAAATACCAGAAATCTCAAAATTACACGAAAAAGAAATTCATTTATTTAAAAAATTTGTATTGAATCAACATTCAATTTCTACAGAAAACCTTTATAGACTGTAAAGCGTATCTGGCGCGTTCTCACTGCCTAATATACTTTGTAAAGCGGTTAGAACGTCGCGTTTTCACCGCCTAGTACCTAAACTTTGAATTTTAAGAAGCGGTAGCAGGGCAGTGACACCGCGGCGGTGAACCTGCTAATATAGTATGGATCTAAGACCTCGTATTTGGAGAGCATAACCATAGTGGCATAACCCTAGCGCTATCCTCTAAAACTGCAAGTAGCGTTAAAAAGCAAGCCATAATCCCAATTTACAAAAGTACTGATGGAAAAAAGCCACCGCATCATTTTCTTAAATAAGTCGGATAAAGTGTACTTTAAAGACTTCAAATTTTCAAACTATACCCCAAGTGTAGTTTAAGGACCCCAGTGAATTTTTGAATGTATCTATGCTGCGGCGTTCTGCATGTTTCGACTGCAATCGAATCAAAATAATTCTTCTACTAAGGTGTTCAGAAACAAAAAAGAACAGAGCAACATTCCAAACAGAAATTCTACCTCTACTTGGTGAAGATCCTCTACCAGCCATTGAATGGATGAAGCAAAGACAACTATTGACCAGTGTTGTGAAGTGTCATGCTGCCCATTGTTGAAAAAGTGGTGAAAACAGGTACTACGATTCATAGCGATAAATGGAGTGTACCGAAGGATTAGACCCCCCTTTACACTTGCATTTCTCATCGTCGCCTTATAAAAAATGCTCATTGCAAAAAGTTTAGCTGCAATTGATTTTAACGGAACCCTCCACACTTGCGTTAGAAAAAATGCTGGTAAAAAAAAGCGCAAGTGTGAAGGGGTCCGTTAAAATCAATTGCAGCTAAACATTTTGCCATGAGCATTTTTTTAAAGGCGACGTTGAGAAACGCAAGTGTGAAGGGGGCCTTACAGAAATTACAGGTCTCCAACACAAAATGATCAACTCCATTAACTTTGTTGATATGAGTTTTAATTGCCATAAATATCACCCAAGTGTATTATAAGGACCGCAAAAAAAACCTAAGTGTTTATTATGGACCTCAGATTGAGCTGGGGTCTTTAGAGTACACCTGATCCAATATGTCAAATAGGTTGAAGGAAAAAAAAACATAAAAACATCAAATACATTTATTATGATTGGTACAAAGATAGAAATGATCAGAAGTAAGAGTTTACAATTTCCAATTATACCTTAAGAGATGCTACCTACTCTTTCAAATTTAAGTAGTCACTAATTTAAATAACTAACTAGGTGTATTTATAAAATAAATAGTCCACTAATATCTAAAGATTGAGATTGCAAATATAGATTAACTTCAATTTCTCTAGCTGTTTATATAAATGCAAAATGATTTTTGTAGTAGATAAGAAAAGCTATGAAAAATTAAGTAAAAAAATGTTACAAGCTAAAACTCAAAAAATTATATCACTATATTAATATTTTATTAATTGATATAACGTCTACTTCGAAACCAAAGACCAACTCTCAGATCGAAAGGAAATAAATAAAAGAGACTTGAAAGTAGAAGACAGATAAGAAAATGGCTCTATGAACAAAGTGGCTAATATAAAAGCCTTTATAAATG
Source organism: Caprella mutica (assembly GCA_947561585.1). NCBI lineage: Eukaryota > Metazoa > Arthropoda > Malacostraca > Amphipoda > Caprellidae > Caprella > Caprella mutica. Next base: position 20,661 of record CANNZV010002487.1, read on the forward strand.
AATATTGGCAACACAAGCAGTTAAAAGTTCAATAGAATTATTTATTCTGTTTTGGAATCAAAAGCCATATCACAGGAAATTAAATACAAGGGACTCGAAGAAGCAGTCAGAAAGGAAAGTGGCTGAATGAACAAATAAACGGTTTGAGAGTTGCAATAAACACTAGGGCAAGTTCTTAATTATCGGTCAGTTCCACATTTTCGGACACTCAAGAAAAAACGATATAACAATAATTATTTAATTTTAATCGTTTTTTCTTAAGTGTCCGAAAATGGGGAACTGACCGATAATTAAGAACTTACCCTAGTCAATAATTAAGAATAACTTATGGAATGTGCTGTCAAGGTAAGTAAATAATACTAAAAGCATAGTTAACACTTTGTGAAGTTAAATAAATAACAATGAAAAGATAACAGGTTAGACAGATCACAGATAAATTGCACAATTGAGTTAAGGACACTACCTAAAAACTAACTCTTCTGAGATTCAAAAATGTTAATCAGGATAATAATTTCCAAGGATAGGAAATTAATAATTAATTAATAATAAGTAGGGTTGGGACAATAGGCTCTTAAAATCATAGATCCCTAAAATATTATAGACGGAGAGAATTAAAAACTACTGAATGGTTCTACACCAGCGGTATATAGTATTCGATACCATTTCATTTAGTCTGTGATATTCTTGGGATCTATGATTTTAAGAGCATATTGTCACAACCCTTCTAATAAGTCTATCTTTAATAGAAAGGGACAGATGGAATGAAAGAACTAAGAGACACTGAACTAAATATTAACTTTTGAAGTAGTTGCACTAAACCGAAAATACCTTTAGTTTATTTAAGAATTAAAAGAGACCAATTGAAGAATAAATAGATAGCTACTTTCTTAAATTATTTAACATAAATAACATGAAAGTTATTTCAGATTTTCATGAGGACATAATAAACATTCAATAGACTATTTTATAGATTAAATATTTCTCTAATACAAAGGCACGACAATATCAATATTATAAATATATGATGGTTGGTATATAGTAACTTACAACCAATGACATGTTAGTTACATCAAAAAGACATCAGAGCTTTACACTATACCTACCCAACAGTCATTTTGACTGGTTTTTACTTTGCAAACATTTGTATCTCATAAATTTATTATTGGTAGGTAGTTGATTTTTTTTTAATATAAGAAACACTACTGGTAACTTTAATTGGTATCATGTATACCAATAAAAAAATTAAATACCGTCTCTTTATATTAGCAATAAACAATTTAAAGAATCTACTATTAATTATTTACGAGATACAAATGCATGAAAAGTAAAAAGCAGTAAAATTAACTGTTTGGTAGGTACAGTGTTAAAAACATAATTGATTTACACAATACAGAATTTTTCCAAATTTAAAAAAAAGTTACAGTATTAACCTCCAAGTAACGGAACATCTAAAAGGTAAGTACCAATAGTTAAAATAGATTAACTGTATGTACAACTCTCGAAAATAAAGCTAATTAATCTTGTAGGGTGGACAAAATTAACGATGGACAACATTTTTTGAATGCTATAGTGAATAGCTAACATACGTCGATCAACATTTATTTACCGTTTGAAAATTTCGAAATGTGAAAAACATGTGAAATTATTTATTCAATTTTTCAATTTGTATTTAATTAATTATATTATTAGATATAGAGATATACTCTACTATTTAAAAGGATTCTACTTCTTATCATTTATAATTTAAGTTTTCTATTTGTTTTAAGTTAGGCAACCTAATTTATAATGAAACAGATTAGCTAGTTACTTATTTTGTGTTCCACTACTTAGAGGTTTAAATATAAAAGCATAAAGTAATAATTTATTTCTATAAATCTTCCAATGGATAACAAATTAGTAAGAATAACAAAAAAGAAAGAATCTCCTCAACCAGTGAGAAGGTACTCTGGTTTCTCTTGTATTTGTTTCACTGTCAGGGTTCCCCCGGTCCTTAACAGTTCAGCAAACCTTGCCACCGCGGGGTCCATCCCCATTGACGCCACTGCCACCACGTGGGCCCCTTTGACGTAGTGGACTATGAAGGAGAGGCCTGAGATAGAGCCTGTGACTTCGATGCTATCGTAACCTAAGTTGTAACCTGTAACAGAGGGATATTGTGTTACAATGCAGTTACACCTATAAGTTACATTCAATATTTACATAGAAAAAAAAATTTACATAGTGATGTTGTGACAATATGTTTATTAAATCATTGATATTAAGAATATCATATTGATAAAATGCAGTTACACCTGTAAGTTGTAACTAGGACATTACCAAATTATCATTTAAACGTTATTTGGATTGGTAGTTAACCATGATAGCTGCAGGTATTCAATAACGAATATCATGACTGCAGAAAAGCTACTCCTTGAATACAATGACAAGGTAGAATAGTTATTTATTACCATTAGATAGCTAGCTACTGTTTATCTTTCTATTTTGATCTGTGAAACTAGAAGCTACGAAGAAGTCATTTATTATATAAGTAGCTAGATATTGTTTAGCCATTTATTTTGTCCTTTGAAAAGTAGAAAGTACATCGAGTGTAGCTAACTCTAACAGTAGCTACTGTTTAGCTATTTAGTTTGTCCTGTACATCTACAGAGATAGTGTAGTGTAACTGTTTTTCCTCTCACCGGCATATCTAACACTCTTCCCCTCCAATACACTCCAGAACACAGGCACTGAGTCAACTGCTACTTTGTCACCGTCACTGGGAACCAGCATGTTGAGGGCAGCAGTTCTGCCGTGGTACTGCGCTACCTGCCAGTGGCCTATACTGACCTGCGAAAAAACTGCAGTTAGTAGAGTTTATGAAGGGTATGTTTGATGAAAGAAAATTGGGTTAAATGGTTAAGAGGTAGCTAGGTATTATAAAAAAAAATAATAAATGATAATTAGCTACAGAGTAAGGATCTAGAAAAATACTATAGTAGAAAATTGGAAGAAAGAATGAACTACAAATTGGTAGAAAAAATGAACTACAAATTGGTAGAAAGAATGAACTACAAATTGGTAGAAAGAATGAACTACAAATTGGTAGAAAGAATGAACTACAAATTGGTAGAAAGAATGAACTACAAATTACAACAGTTCTTATCAGATCGCTTCAGTTGGTTAAGTTTCTTTCATTTTTTAGTAATATTTACATCTCATTTCTAGCTTCAAGTCTTAAGAAAACAATTTAACAAAAATATCAACTCAAAAAGTAAACGAAATAAAAAATGGCTTGGCTACTAATGTCGGAAGTTTGTTTTGACAGTTTAAAAAGAAAACTTGAACAAAGGAGGGGGGGGGGGGGGGGGGGGGCATCATAGGTATAACCCAAGGAAATCCGAGACGTGGGAATATATTTTTTTTATAGGAATCAATACTTTATAGCTAAGAGGGTTTGAAGTTATTTAATCCCTATCTATTATTGATGAAATGCAAACTTTGGAATCTTTTCTCATTATGAAAAATCTCAACTTGGCTGTACTGTAGTTTGTTGTATCCGCGAGATGGTTGTAGCTACTACACACTTCATGAATGATTGATGACCTGGGAGGGGGTTTGGGGGCGGAGCCTAAACTAAAAAAGGGATAGCTATATAATTAATTTAGTAGGGGTTCAACGTCTGCTTCGGAACCAAAGGCCATATCGCTGACGTCAAAAGGAAATTAAATACAAGGGACTAGAAGAAGCAGTCAGAGAGGAAAGTGGCTCCTTGAACAAAGTCACTTACCATCGTCAGTGACGATGCTCATGGATACAGAAAAGCTACTCCGTGAATGCAGTCACTTACCAAGGAATGTGACAAAACGGGACACAAGCACCGGTGGCTGCACTCACGGATGGAAGAGGAAAATGAAGAGGTGATAGTAAATGAAGCCTACGAGCCTACCTAACACAAAAATCTAAGACCTCGTAGTTGAAGAGCATAACCCTAGCGCTATCCTCTAAAACTGCAAGTAGCGTTAAAAAAATGATAAACATGGTAAAAATGAAAAAAGACAATTCATAATACAAATTACAACAGTTCGGGGCCTAATGGACGCAACCCCCCTTCTCTTCCATTCACCACAGACAGCTTCAGGATAGAGCCCCTGGGGGCGATAGCTAGCTATATAGTATAATAGTTGAAATAAAGGCTGCCTTCTCACTATTTCTATTATTGATAGCTACCTTTAAAAAGAAAATAAATTCATACTTTGAAATAAACATAATTGTCTCGAATATTGGTGTAAAAAGCTAGCTATCGAATGTTTTCTTTAGCCACTTTCAATTTGACACATCATTCTACAAAAGCTTCTAGCTAATCAATAAGGCATATCGACTAGAAAAAATAAACAGTCAGCGTTTACAATCAGCACTAACTTTCAAACAACTAATTTGGCTAGCTACACGCAATTTATTGTGTGCATTTTATAATAATATTGTAAATTTCTTGTTAATATTACTTCATCTAATCGATAGAACAGACTAACATTAATCAGTATCTAACTAATAGCTAGATATATTGAAGTCTCGATAGATGGCTACAGGAAGAATGGTATCTAGTAGAAACCTCTGAATATTATTGACGCTGCATCAAAAGATTTACCAGTAGCTAGCTACATTAGGTACTACTATCAGTTCCATAGGTACTTTCATCACACCAATACAGCTAATTACACTCCATACAATGGCATATATTGTGATATGCAACTCCTCCTTCACCTGCTCCTCTATTGTCTTGCCTCCATAACGGAGAGGGAAAGAGGCAATGTCTCCTCCACAGTAAACTCCCTCCACCGATGTCTCCAAAAACTGAAAAAAAGAAGCGAGAGTTAAAAAAAAGTGACTACCATAGATAGCACTAAATTACTAGTAACTAGTCATGAATAGTAGGTATGAACTGAACATATAACAAATAGGTGGCTAATCAATTGCAGCAGGTGATTATCGAGTAGCTAGCTTAACTAACAAATAATCAATAACAGGAAGTGATTTTTGAGTAGCTTATAATAAATAAATAATCACGAGCAGAAAATGCACTTTAATTTGAAATTGAAGATAGCTGCAAACTATCAAAGAAATAGGTAGACTATCTGGAAATTTTGCAGTTGAGTATGTTCCTAGTTATCGGTCCACATTTTCGAATATAGCAATGTAAATAAAAGTTAAATCATAAGTAATATAGTTATATATATATTTTTCTCAAGTGTCCGAAAATGTGGAACTATCCTATAACTAGGAACTTACCCTAGCAATTAATCTCGAGCAAAAAAAAACTATAGTTACCAATCAACAAAGTCATGAAAGTCTAACCATCAATCAAACATTAAATTAATAAAAAGGTAAATAGAATAATAAATGAGATGATATTAAAATTCTAAGAAATTTAGATTTATTAATTCAATATCAATTAGCCATTTCCTGTTGATTATGTAATAGACTAACAAGTTAATAACTAAATGTCAGTGGGTTAATGTAACCAACATGCAAACCAACAGATCAATAACAGTGAAATGAGTAGATAGTTAAATTGAACATCTAATATCAGGAAAAGGTTACCTACCTACTAACAATAAAAAGTGCGTTTCTTAGAAAAAATCAACAGAGTTAATAAAGTTAATAATAAACTAAACTAAATTAACGAGAAGCTTCTAAGAAAACTTATAACTCGATCATTGGAATTATAAATCAGATAGGGTAAGTTCTGAGTTATCGGACAGTTCCACAGTTTAGACCGTAGCTATAGCTAACTATATTAAAATCATTTAAATTCTATTTTAATTGGCATCAATTTGGTTAGCTATAATAAAAAATATTATAGTTATATTTTCTCTAATATGATCGAAAATATGAAACAGTTCGATAACTCGCAACTTACCCTACATCTTTGAAGAGATCAATTGAGCCTAACGAGAGAAATAATAAATTGCATCTCTCCAATATAGTTCAAGGTAATGGTTAATCAATAGAATAGGTCAAGTCGATAAGTTTGACGCGCTATGCAGTAAAGTCTGACCTGGTTGACCTCGGCGTAACCCTTAGCATTTAGGTTGACCTTTGACCCCTCTAAGAAGTCAGTTGCGGGTGTGACACCAATACCACACACCACCACATCTGCAGGTAAAGTGGCACCGCTACGGAGTATCACCTGTAATTAAATAATGGATTAGTTATTTAACAAAGCGGATAGGAACATCATATCAGTCTATTCAGCCATTGTGAAGAAAAAAACTATTTATAAATAAGCAATAGCTAATACAAAGTAGCTAGCTAGATTCATAACTATTAATATCATATAGCTACTAGGTAGGGCAAGTTCAAATTTACTGGACTGTTCCACATTTTAAAACACTGAACAAAAAAATTATTAGCTATAGTTTAACTTTCCTCTTAATTGATATTTACAGGTAGCTATCATGAATATCTTACCAATTGAAATAAAAGTTATCTGAAGAAATTTTTTTTTATGTTAGGTAGCTACCATGCATCAATATTTACCAGATCTGTGTTAGTTATTTTAATATATAAGAACGCTGGTAACTATGGAATAAATAACTACATATGCATTGGAGAACATTTAAGTTGATGATTTATTATCTATCAGCTACAGCTAAATTATTATTTAGGTAGCTAGCTACTGAAAATTATAGATAATACTTTGGAAAGGTATTTTTAATTTTATCACCTCCTGCACAGTGCTGTCCCCCCTAAACTCCAGAGGCGCATCACTCATGTAGAAGGCAACCCCCTGCTTCTCCACCAGTGCTTGTAGAGCTCCCCCCACCTCCTCCCCCAGGGTGTTCTTGTAAGCAACAGAAGAGTTACCAACAACACTGATGCTGCTACACACTGATAGAGTAGCTAGGTGAGAAGCTACTTCCATACCTAGGGAGTAAGAACACCTAGTTAGACTACAGCTCCATACCTAGTTAAGACTATAATAGCTAACAAGAATAGTTAAAAACTAAGCCGCTAGCTATATTCCTAGTATCTAGTTACTTTAATAATTAAAATTTCCTAAAGAAGAAGTGTAAATGAATAAAATAAATATAGCACTTCCTATTTAACACACGGTGGACCGGCGGGTCATTTTAACCCGCAAATTATTTTTGACTCGTTAACATTTCTAAGTTAGAGCACCAATATGTATGAAATTTACTGACTTTTCATGAATATTCGAGGTCAATATTCATTAGAAATAAGTCATTCCTAAATTATTTAAAGAGTTATTTTAACATTTACCTCCAAATACCAGCGGGTCATTTTAACCAGCTCTCAAAAAATTTCAATTTGACCTTGTGTGCTGCCAAATAGAGATAATGAATTGACAGTATAAACAGGGTCGCACAAAACTTATATGATAATACTTGGGCACATGCACACTCATTACAGGGCTGTCTAAACAACCAAACCAGTAAACATGTTGCCAAGAACGCTCACAAATGAAGAAAAAAATACATTTTTTTATATTGACACCTTTGGACGAATCATAAGGCAAGAGTTTCGTAACTATCGATGAGCATCTCTCTTCAACGAATTCGCGATATCAGTTCACTCAATACACGGCTTGTGAACCAGGTAATTCGGTAACAGTTCAGGCTACTTGTGATTGCAACGTCTAAATATTAGGAAAATGGATTTCCTCATCTGAAAGAGATATATGGTTATTGGTACAGAGAGAAATCATTATCAATAGCTACGTCATTTTTGAACTTATGGTCCTTTTTTCCGGTACAGGACAGAATTTCACAACAGACAACCTTTTCCCCGTCTGTAAGACTAGATGAGAATTTACTGAAGAAGATAACAGTCATTGGATCTATGTATTGTATTATATAAGAAATTCCCCCTTATATAAAATCACCCAAGGTGCCTCCGTATACAAGAATGCTACTCAAGAATAAGAAGAACATATAGAAAAATAATGTTCTCTCTGCTTCATACTGATTCGTCTATCTCAATTACTGATCCTAAAGTATTTCAGACTCTGTAGAACATGATTATACTGTAACCAATTACATTTGGAGTAGATCTTTTTTATCAAAGAGTAAGTAGGTAGTCAATAAAGGAGTCATCACGTCGTTGTGCCCTGCAAATTGTATCATGATGTTGCTACTCAATTTGTCAGATACAATTGTAAGGGTATAAATGTTATCAGATAGCTATACAAATTGTGCTATACCGAGAGGTTACAGGTACTACAATATATAAAAAAAATTTCATGGTGAAACAGATCTGAAGAGGAAAAATCAGATTTTGACATGATGCCTTCAACAACTGAAAGACTTGTGAACAATTCAGTAATCTACACTTGAAAGTACTGGGACTAAATTAGAAAAATGATGTAGGAGTCTAGGAGATGCAAATATGCTCCTGCCTGAGGGGAATTTACTTCACGTATCATAATTATTTGAGATAAATATTAGTCAGTATGGTTATCTGAGGTTGTTTTTATATCACTAGCTACATACTATACATGTAAAAACTGTGATATTCGGATGATATTCATCTATAATATTTATTATAAAACGATAACATTCGGCATTAATATTTGTGTTTGGTCTACTTGCATTTTAAGCTTTGATGTACATACAATATTGCACTTGCTATAATAAAATGTAAACTAACTATAAACAAGGTTTTAACTATTAATTAATATAAAAAACAAGTAAAAACGTCTGAATATATCGTTATCTATTAATGAAACAGTTAATGGGAACAAATAAATACTTCATTCATCGTATAATTAAGCCCTAATAACATTTTTTAATAGTGCGGGTTAAAATGACCCGCACGGTCCAACGAGGAAGTTCATATTTGCGGTCCACCTAGTGTTAACATAAAGCACATTGAGTATAACTATTAGCTATTAGACTAGAAAAGTTCCCTCACCAATGAAAGATGAGCCGATTATCACCACATTCTTCTTCTCAGCTCTCTCCAATATATCCTGAGCATCCTTTGGAGTTCTGAGTAACATGACTCCTTCCAGAGAACTGCCAGGGATTGTTAGACTGCGAGGACTGGTGAGGAAATTGAAAGATGAATAGCTAGCTGATAAACTGATATGTTAGAGAGGGTAAGTTATCCAAATAAGCTCGACATTTTCACACGCATATTACCTAGCTATACACTTCACATAAAAATATAGCTAATATGAATATTATTTAATTTTTACTTTAATAAGTAGCTAGCTATCTAAGATAGCTAGAACTTACAAGCAGGTATCATATATAGTTAGCTAAATATCGATAAAAATAAATAAATTAACACCTAGCAATACTTTTCCTTTCTAATCGTCCAAACACGTGGAGCAGCCAAATAATTCGGAATTTACCTTACACTAGCTTATTGCTAATAAAAGCCACTCCTCTCTTCTGATTAAAGACATTATTGAAGAAAAGAGAGAATTAAATGTGTCAAAAGACACATAACCACTCACACTCCTCCAGTAGCAATGAAAACCTTGTCGTATTTGACCGTGTCTCCCTTCTTCAGCATCAACTGCTTTGTCTCACTGTTGAGAGTTAGCACAGGGTTGCCAAGGATCAAATCAACATCCGCTGACTGGAATGAAAGAAAAGTGAAGTTAGTTAGATGTCTGGTTAGATATAACAGAACCAAACGTTATAAGAAAAGAGGAAATAGGTTACTAGATGGCGATATCATGAACAAAGTCAATGATCTATATTAAAATATGAAGGTAAAGGTAGCTAACTACTATTTAGGAAGGTACATTATAATGTAGCATATTTCTAGTGACAATTGTTAATGTTATTCTATTAAACTAGAAAAATCCAGTTATGACTGAAAATCTAAAATTATACCAATATTTACTAATGTACATAAAAACAAAGAGGAAACTTCAGATATTATGAATCTCATCTTCGGTTTAGAGATTTATGTACCTAATGAATTGTTGAAAAATGTGCTTGAGAGCAGATATAATAAAATTAGAGTTGAAATGATGAAAAAGTTACTGAATTGATTGGTGAATTTTGCAACTCACCTCACAGTAATCTAAAGGTCTCAATGCAATGTCTCTACTCACCTCACAGTAATCTAAAGGTCTCCATGCAATGTCTCTACTCACCTCATAGTAATCTAAAGGTCTCAATGCAATGTCTCTACTCACCTCACAGTAATCTAAAGGTCTCAATGCAATGTCTCTACTCACCTCATAGTAATCTAAAGGTCTCAATGCAATGGAACTGGCAGTGCTACTCATGCTCTTTGATAGTTTAGGTCTATCATAGGGCAGGGAATCTTCAGCAGATATCAGAATGAGTTTGCCAGAAAAGCCAGACTGTTTCAGCACTTCAATGCAAGAGGAGCCTGCAGCACCTGTACACATTAAGATTTAATTTTAGTAGGGGTTTAAAGTCTTCTACAACTATTTTTGATCATTACACTGACGTAAAGAGGAAATTATTAATAGGGAATGGAAGATGCATTCAGAACTCAAAGTAAAAAGCCACCCACCACTGTTGGTGACAAGCTCATGGATGCAGAAAAGCTACTACAGTCACTTACCAAAGAAGCACCAAAACAATATGTAGCTTTTGATAATTATTCGACCTCTGCTGACATAAATTATAGCTATCAACTGATTGTTTGTAGACAGTGGCAAAAATATATTGGATAACTAGCAGCTAGCTATTTAACTCAAACAATTAAGGTTTCCTATGCGAGGTATTCATATTAGCTATATTTGAATGTTATTTCAAGTAGCTAGCTATATAAAATGTGCCATAGCATAGTAAACAGAATAGTACATTCTCTGTACTGTGGCCATAGTATGATTAGTAGCTACCATCAGGTAGCAGAAAACTCACTAATCAAAATCTGAGAAAACATCAAAAAGGAAAAAGAACTGAATGATATTTGATGCTAATTACCTCCACCAACAATAACAATTGTTTCATTGTTGTTTGGGTCTCTAGAAGCCAGTGTTTTAATTCTCTTGTTAGAGAGGAGTTGTTTCTTGGTTGCTTTGACTCTTACTGGCCGCCCCTTGTCACCTTCCTTATCACCTAGAGTGACTGTGTAGCAGGGCAAGCTGTCCAAACCAGGAAAATCTTCTATGTCACCTATAGATTCAAAAGAACATTTAATCATTAGATTTAATTGATAGCAAATTATTAAAATAAATTATTGAAAATATATAAATCAAATTTAACATGTTCCTGCATATTGGACCGTATGTGTACCAACACTAGAAGTCCCCTCTTGAGTATTGGTAGTGTACACATGTGGTCAACAAACATTTGGTAAGTAGTTGATAAAATGAGCAAGACCCAAATTTTAACATTGGTTTATTGTATATTGAACACATTTTTTGGAAGAACACATATATGTGCACCATAAGTTTCAATGCATATAGCTATGCAGACCTATTTAACAATATCTGATTAGCTTGAATCACAATAATAAAATAAGCACTGTCAAGCTTACACAATAGTGGAATGTCGACTTTATATGGAAACACAGTAAATAAGCTAAAATTTGAGCATAGTATTAGAGCAATGACCAATCAGATAAATTAATTTCAAAAGCATTCTCATAGCTAATTACCAGTTTGAGTGTTGAAGCAGGCACCATGCCAAGGACACCTCACAGTCCCATCCTCACTGAGGACTCCCTTGATGAGAGGTGCACCGTAATGGGTACACTTTGCACCAATGGCAGAGATGCTGTCCCTGTGCTTCACTAATAGCACTTCACCTTCATCTAGCTTGAAGTTTTTCATTCTAGCATGAAGAAGAGACAATGTTCAGTATTATTGGCAATAAATGTTAAGGGCCGTACACACATAGGGTTTTTTAAGTCTTTCCACCAGACTTTTTACTAAGCTCCACCTACTTTTTCCATGAGAATATAAGAAAAAACTATAATTATTATTTATTTCAGTTGATATCAATGATACCTGCAGGAATCATGGATACCAACTGGAATAAATAATAATTATATCGTTTTTTTTTTATATTCTCATGGAAAAAGTAGGAAGAGCTTAGTAAAAAGTCTGGTGGAAAGACTTAAAAAACCCTATGTGTGTACAGCCCTTTAGATCCTGGCTAAAACAAAGGCCTACAATATCAACAGAATTTTAATACTAGGACATAAAATGATCTGGAATACAACAATCATCATAATTTATAAAATTACACATTAAATAATGAGTGGCTTGATACATAAAACAATAATAACAACTGCATCTTCCAATAAATAAATTTAATTAAACTGGAGAGTGTCAAGCTTCAATTAATGGATGGGGAGAAACGAAGAGGCTCAAAGAGGCTTCAACTATTGGATGACTACAGAGTATCTAATTATTATTAATATTCTTTAAAAATACCCAAATGGAGACAATTTGATTTCTAATAAATTATCAATAGGTAGAGAAAACACTAAATAAATTTGTCTTTGTATTCAATTCTCTTACTAATTTATTATGAATAATCTTGTTTTGTTATAATTTTGAAGCATATTTTTTTAGAGTTGGAAGAGAAGATTCAATTTATTGTCAAGTAGTTTCATCTTTTGAAGAATGGAGAGAACTAATATCAGAAATTCTTCGAGAGTTCTTTCAGCAGAAAATATCACTGGCTAGTCTGCCGAGCATACTTTAGAATCTGAGTAAGGAAATCTATAGCTATATTTGAAACTCTGAACTTTAAAGATGTACCTAATAATGAATTTGAAATATAGCTACAGCAAACAGAAGTCACAGCACTTTAAAAACTAAGCTACAGAGCTAGTCTGCAGAATGAGAGACATTTGGAATATTCTTTATGAACAATTTTAACTTAATTCCTATACAGTAACTATTTAAAATGAGATCTATAAAAACACTTTACCAGTTTAAGCAGAGTGGCTCAATAGCTATTTATTTTGTACTTGGGAGATTAATAAAGGTGAACTACTTGAATAAAGTACTATAATTAGAAAGGCAATGATTGAATTGGATAAAAAGAATGCATCTTAATTTACTCACCCTTCCTCAGGCAGATCTTCTTCATAGCAAACAATTTCATCTATTTCCTTGTCTTCAAATACTGGAGTAGCATCTGGAAATTTAAACTTGACTAATTAATCTCTTGGTATAGATATTAATTACAGAGAGAAAATACAGTATTAAAATTTATTGAAGACTAATTTATCAACTTCAACACCAGACTGCAGAGTATGTGACATTTCTTCAACATTTTCTGTGCAAACAATCCTTAATTGCCTCCTATATTTATATCAATTTTTCTGAGAACAGAATCCACTTGCCATTTTAATGGCGAGTTTGTGACAGTTATTTTGAGCCCTTCAAATACAAATGGCGAGTTTTATCTATTTTTCTCCTATGCTACAATGTTATTTTGGAGAGAATTTATGAAAATTTGATCATTTTGGAGAGAATTTGTTGAATTTGGGAGAGAGCTGGAGAGACAAATGGTGAGTTTATGAGACATACTAATTTACTTGGATGGTAACATAGGAATTAATTCAAGATCTCCCGCAGAGATCTCCAAATTCTAAAAATTCAATCAAAAACTCCCGCAGAGAGTCTTAGAAAAATGTTCCATATTCTGCAGACTGGCGACATGTCGGTGGAATATTTTCCTCTTTGAAAATAATATTCTGGCAAAGTCGGTGGAATTTCAGCTATTTATTCCTATGTTACCATTAATTTTCGGTGGATAAATTGGGAAAATTACCGAAAATGTTGGTGGATCAGCTAAATTAATGGAAATTTATGGTGGATTTTTTTCAGCTTTTTGCAAAAGTCAGTGGAATTTTGTGCACCAAATACAGACTGATAGGCAGCAATTTATCTGCAGGCTGCCCAGTCTGTATTTGGTGCACAAAATTCCACTGACTTTTTGAAAAAGCTGGAAAAATCCACCATAAATTTCCAGTAATTTGGCTGATCCACCAACATTTCACCCATTTTCCCACTGAAAATTAATGGTAACATAGGAATAAATAACTATAATTCCACCGACTTTGCAAGAATATTATTTTCAATGGAAAAAAATTCCACCGACAAGTCGGTGGAATTTACCATGAAATACAGTCTGGCAGGCTGCTTGACCCTATCCCCTAGAAACTATGAAACAGAAAGTTAATTAAAATTAATAACATTAGGTAATTAAGGTACTTCTGAGTTATTACTTAATAAGTCAATGAACATTTATGAGATAATCATATTCATTCTGATTCAATCAGAGACTTACCTTCAATTATTGAGCTATTATCTGATTTACTACAAGAAAGCACAGCACCCATATTTGCTATATTTAGATATCTATTTATTAAATCAAAATATCATAACCGAGAAATTCTTCCAAAACAAAAGTTGTTCACTTATCAAAAACGAACGGCGAGACGTAACAACCACACACCGCGACAGATGAATTGACACTAAATTTTGACCTTTAATAGTTTGTCTCTTTAACTTTAACTAAATGGCCGAAAAAAATAAAGTAGAAAGTTTATAAGGGAAGGTGCGGCTAATTTTCGTATGAAATATTTTAGTAAATAGCTGAAAATTTGTCTTCAAACTGTAAATGAAGAAATCCAACATGAAAATATTTACTCATTATACTAATCATTTTACCTATCTATTACCTATAGCTATAGCCTATTACCTATAGCTGGAGCAGAAAGAGAGGATGGTGAGCACTTTATATTGGAATGCAGGAGGCTGGAAGAGATCAGTAATGAAGCCATTGAACTCCTGAGAACGAGAAGGGTGGATGTGTGGATGAGGTTTTGGGATGATTTCTGTTTGGTGGAGAGGAAAGAAAGGATGGACCGTGGAAGGAGTGTGCTGTATAGGATGTGGAGGCTGAGGGAGAGAGAGGAGGCTGCTGTGGCTGGTGGTTTGGTGTGGTGATGTGCTGTTTTATGGAGTTTGGATGAACATTGAGTTGAGTGATGATAGATGTAAGTGTAGTGATAATTGTAGTATATGTGTAGTGATAAGTGTAGCAATAAGTGTAGTAATAAGTGTAGTGATAAGTGTAAAATTAAGTGCTAGTGTATAAATAAGGTGCTAGTGATTAAGCGTAATGCTAAGTGAAGTTTGAAAAATTTGGAAAATGAATAGCTAAGTGAAATGTTTATTTTTTATGATGGCAGAAGTTATAAACTTATAGACTGAAATAGTGAAACGGAGGACAGACCATCTGAAAAGGGTATCTACAGAGCATCCCCTTCACCTTGACCTATAGCTATTGTTAAGATAGCTATAATTGATTGTGATTTTTACAGCCCTAAAGAAAGTTTTTAAATCAGATAATAATAACTAAATATTACATACGCAGATTGTTACAAAATTTAATGACCTAAAACAGAAAATTAACAGCATTAGGATACATCAAAAGGAAAATATTCCTAGTTTTCTTTTCCATTGTTTAGGTGTATGATTACTGTTATTGGAGTCGCGACATTTTAATTTTTAATATAGTGGAACTTGGAAGCTTTCTTTCCAAACCGGCTCTTCATCAGATTTTGTATTGGAAATCAAAACATTATCCATCATTATTAAGTATGTTGTTTGATACACCTAGATTTATTTGTACAAATTAGCTTTAATTTGATTTACTTCCAAAACCGGCGTTAGGTCTCGAATGTTATTTGAGAGACTAAGACTGTTATATTACCAGTCTGCAGAATATGGAACATTTTTCCAAGACTCTCTGCTGGACCATGTTTCAAAGTGTGGCAGGAAAGTCGCCAGTTTAGTGAGAAAATGGATCCAGGTCGCCACATTTAAGACACTTTAAAGGAGAAATTAGGCTTCCCAGTGAAGATTTTACACTTAAAAACATCCTTATGCTTCATGCCTGATGCATGTTTATGAGTGATTTACTTGTTATTTACAGGTTTTCCAACTTATTTAACCCCTCAAAAGTCGCCAATATACTGGCGACTTTGTCCATACTTTAAAACATGGCTGCTGGAGTTTTTGATTGAATTTTTAGAAATTGGAGATCTCTGCGGGAGATCTTGAATTAATTCCTATGTTACAATTAATTTAGCTGCAGGAGATTTTGAATTAATTCCTATGTTACCATTAATTTAGCTGTGGAAGATTCTGAATCTCCAAGCCAGAGTGGAATAATAACTCATTTCAGATTGACTAGTAACTCTGTTAGGAATTTAGAATGAACAAAAATTACTCATTTTAACCCCAAAAAATGCAGAAATCAGTAAATTATTTTATAAATTTCAACTCCGCAGTGAAAACTAATGTAAAATAAGTCATTTATGCTTCACAATTGGGCTTGTTGTGATGATAAACATCACTAATGGGAATGCATGAAGTTAGGAGTAACTCTGTTAGAATTTATGTTTTCCAGTCTGGTCTCCAAGTAATAAAGCATGTCCAAACTCGCCATTTTAATGGCGAGTTTGTGACAGTTATTTTGAGCCCTTCAAATGCAAATGGCGAGTTTTATCTATTTTTCTCCTATGCTACAATGTTATTTTGGAGAGAATTTATGAAAATTTGATCATTTTGAAGAGAATTTGTTGAATTTTGGAGAGAGCTTGAGAGACTAATGGCGAGTTTATAAGACATACTATTTTACTTGGCTGAATCTGCTCTGGAGAGTCAGAAAGTAACTGTCTCTCAAATTAAAATCTCTGCGGGAGAAGAGACACATTCTGCAGACTGGTTATAGGTATTACCTAACTTTTATCTTCAGACTTCAATTAGGATCTTGCGGCTGTTGCCGGGCCGCCGGCCTGTCGTGGTTTTGCCTATCCAGAGTGGAATAATAACTCATTTCAGATTGACTAGTAACTCTGTTAGGATTTTAGAATGAACAAAAATTACTCATTTTAACCCAAAAAGATGCAGAAAACAGTAAATTATTTTATAAATTTCAACTCTGCACTCTGCAGCCAGTCTGCAGAATATGGAACATTTTTCCAAAACTCTCTGCGGGAGTTTTTGATTGAATTTTTAGAAATTGGAGATCTCTGCGGGAGATCTTGAATTAATTCCTATGTTACCATTAATTTAGATGCAGGAGATTTTGAATTAATTCCTATGTTACCATTAATTTAGCTGCGGGAGATTCTGAATTTGCTACCGAGAGAGAGTCGGAGAGTAAATGTCTTTCTGACTCTTTCAAATTAAAATCTCTGCGGGAGAAGAGACACATTCTGCAGACTGGCTCTGCAGTGAAAACTAATGTAAAATAAGTCATTTAAGCTTCACAATTGGGCTTATTGAGATGATAAACATCACTATTCACTAATTGGAATGCATGAAGTTAGGAGTAACTCTGTTAGAATTTATGTTTTCCAGTCTGGTTGCCTACAGACTACAGTCTAACGCCGAAGTAAAATAGTATGTCTCTTAAACTCGCCATTTGTCTCTCCAGCTCTCTCCAATATTCAACAAATTCTCTCCAAAATGATCAAATTATCATTAATTCTCTCCAAAATAACATTGTAGCATAGGAGAAAAATAGATAAAACTCGCCATTTGCAATTGAAGAATTCAAAATAACTGTCACAAACTCGCCATTAAAATGGTGAGTTTGGACATGCTTTATTACTTGGTCTAACGCATAATTTCTCAGTTCTCCCAACCTCTCAGTCTGTAGAAACTGGTAAAGTGTTTATAGTCTGCCCAGTCTGTATTTGGTGCACAAAATTCCACTGACTTTTCTGAAAAAGCTGAAAAAATCCACTATAAATTTTCAGTAATTTGACAGATCCACCAACATTTTACCCATTTTTCCACCGAAGATTAATAGTAACATAGGAATAAATAGCTAAAAATCCACCGACTTTGCCAGAATAATATTTTCAGAGGGAAAAAATTCCACCGAGATGTTGGTGGAATTTACCATGAAATAGAGACTGGGCAGTCTGCAGAATATGGAACATGTTTCCAAGACTCTCTGCAGGAGTTTTTGAATGAAATTTTAGAAATTAGAGATCTCTGCGGGAGATTTAGAATTAATTCCTATGTTACCATTAATTTAGCTGCGGGAGATTCTGAATCTGCTGCTGAGAGTCAGAGAGTAACTGTCTCTCAGACTCAAATTAAAAGTCTCAGCGGGAGAAGAGACACATTCTGCATACTGGGTATTTCCGTATTTGGTGCACAAAATCCCCAGTCTTCAGAATATGGAACATTTTTCCAAGACTCTCTGCGGGAGTTTTTGATTAAATTTTAGAAATTTTAGATCTCTGCGGGTGCGGGAGATCTTGAATTAATTCCTATGTTACCATTAATTTCGCTGCGGGAGATACTGAATCTGCAACTGAGAGTCAGTCTGTCAGAGAATAACGGACTCTCAAATTATAATCTCTGCGGGAGAAGAGACACATTCTGCAGACTGGCAAAATCCCACTGACTTTTTTAAAAAACTGAAAAAATCCACCATAAATTTCCATTAATTTGGCTAATCCCAGTCTGCAGAATATGGAACATTTTTCCAAGACTCTCTGCGGGAGTTTTTGATTGAATTTTAGAAATTTGAGATCTCTGTGGCCAGACCAGAGTGGAATAAAAACTCATTTCAGATTGACTAGTAACTCTGTTAGAAATTTAGAATGAACAAAAATTACTCATTTTAACCATAAAAAATGCAGAAATCAGTAAATTATTTTATAAATTTCAACTCCGCAGTGAAAACTAATGTAAAATAAGTCATTTAAGCTTTACAATTGGGCTTGTTGTGATGATAAACATCACTGATAGTTAGGAATGCATGAAGTTAGGAGTAACTCTGTTAGAATTTATGTGTTCCAGTCTGATGAGTCTGTGGGAGATCTTGAATTAATTCCTATGTTACCATTAATTTAGCTGCGAGAGATTCTGAATCTGCTACTGAGAGTCCATGTTTTAATGTGTGGCAGGAAAGTCACCAGTTTAGTGAGAAAATGGATCCAGGTCGGCTGAGGTCGCCACATTTAAGATGCTTTAAAGGAGAAATTTGGCTTCCTAGAGAAGATTTTACACTTGGAAACATCCTTATACTTCATGCCTGATGCATGTGTGTCTCTTGAGACTATTTTAGGAAAGATTTACTTGTTATTTACAGGTTTTCCAACTAATTTGACCAATCAAAAGTCGCCAATATACTGGCGACTTTGTCCATACTTTAAAACATGGCTGAGAGTCAGAGAGTAACTGTCTCTCAAATTAAAAATTAAAATCTCTGCAGGAGAAGAGACACATTCTATGATTCTGCAGACTGGGGCTGATCCACCAATGCAACATTTTACCAATTTATCCACCGAAAATTAATGGTAACATAGGAATAAATAGCTAAAAATCCACCGACTTTGCCAGAATATTATTTTCAGAGGGAAAAAATTCCACCGAGATGTTGGTGGAATTTACCATGAAATAGAGACTGGGCAGTCTGCAGCCATATTTCTTATTTCAGGGGTTGGAAAATTGTAAGCCAATTTTTGAGCCAAAATTTCACAAAATTCTGAGCCAAGCCAATTTGTCTCATTTTTTGAAGATTTCAAGCTATAATTAACATGGGAACATAGGAATTAATTCATAACTTTAAGCCAATTAGACACCATGTTTTAAAGTATGGACAAAGTTGCCAGTATATTGGCAACTTTTTAGGTGTTAAATAAGTTGAAAAATGTGTAAATAACAAGTAAATCAATCTCAAAATAATCTCAAGAGATGCACATGCTGACATGCATCAGAAATGAAGCATAATGATGTTTCCAAGTGTAAAATCTTCAAGAAAGTCAAATTTCTCCTTTAAAGCATCTTAAATGTGCGAAACCTCCGGACCTGGATCCAATTTCACACTAAACTGGCGACTTTCCTGCCACACTAGGCGGGCACACTTTGAAACATGGATTATATCTGAGTAAAAATCTTTTGAAATTTAAGCCAATTAATTGGCTTTAACCCAGTTTGTATTTGATGCACTGAACTCCTCTGACTTTTTCAAAAATCTGTGAAATAGTTGCCAACATCTTTCATCAATTTGTCTAGTCCTCCAACATTTTTCCAGTTTCCCCTCCCAAAATTAATGGTAATATAGGAATTAATAGCTAAATATCCTCCGACATTGCTGGATTTTTTTATTAGAGAAATTGAATATCTTCCGACATATCATTGGAATTTACTACCAAATACAATCTGGGCTTTAACTGACATACTCTGTAAAATGGGTCTGCAGAAACTGGTAAAGTGTTTGTACCAGTCTGTATTTGGTGCACAAAATTCCATTATTCCACTGACTTTTTGAAAAAGCTGAGAAAATCCACCATAAATTCCCAGTAATTTTGCTGATCCACCAACATTTTTCCACTGAAAAGTAATGGTAACAACTAACATCATAACATAGGAATAAATAACTAAAAATCCACCAACTTTGCCAGAATATTATTTTTAATGGAAAAAAGTTTCACCGACAAGTCGGTGGAATTTCCCATGAAATACAGTCTGTGTCTGGTATTTGTAAAGATCTCTTTTTCTGTTTGTAGGAAAATTAATGTAAATATAGGGATTAATTCAGAAGTGTATTGTGTTTGTAGCAAAATTAATGTAAATATAGGAATTAATTCAAAATTGTTCAGAGAGTGAGAGAATATCACAAATATCTCCCATATAGCATATACTGCAGACTGGGACTATTCTGTAGATCATGTTACAGAGTATGTCAGTTAATTGGCTTCCAGTCTGCAAAGCATGCACAATCAGTCTCCAGATATTAAATTTTTGGGACAATTTCTATCCAAGGATTTTCAAATTTCTATCCAAAATGGCCCAAAATCTCAAAATTCTCTCCAATAATTAATTACATGTTAATATAGGAATTAATTAGGAAATTGTCGCCGGATAATTTAGGAGACTAATTTCAAGGCCTCAATGGTCTCCGGATAAACTTCACAACTTCATGCATCGTTTGCAGACTGGATTGGCTTATATTTCTAATTTCAAATGGTCATTTCTCAGATATGTCTAATTGGCTTTAAATTTTGAATTAATTCCTATGTTCCCATGTTGATTTTAGCTTTAAATCTTCAAAAAATGTGCCAAATTGGCTTGGCTTAGAATTTTTTTGAAATTTGGGCTCAAAAATTGGCTTACAAAGTTACAATTTTCCAGCCTCTGAAAGATGGTAGAGATCTCACGTTCTGTAATATAAATAGGTTATTGGACAGACTGTTATCATTATAGGAATTGATTCATAATTGTTTGTAGAGAATATCCCAAATATCTCCCATATTCTGCACCAGCCAGTTTGTATTTGGTGCACTGAACTCAAAAATCTGAGAAATAGCTGCCAACATTTTTCATCAATTTGTCTAGTCCTCCAACATTTTTCCAGTTTACCCTCCAAATAGTAATGGTAATATAAGAATTAATAGCTAAATATCCTCTGACATTGCAGGAATTTTTTTATTAGAGAAATTGAATATCTTCTGACATATCATTGGATTTACCACAAAATACAATCTGGTGCACCAGTCTGTATTTGGTGCACTAAAACCCACTGACTTGTTATAAAAGCCGAAAAAATCCACCAACATATTTGGCTGACCACCAACATTTTACTCATTTAGCCACCAAATGGTAATGGTAGCATTAAGTTAATGCTACCATTAACTTTCGGTGGCTAAATGAGAAAAAAAGTTGGTGGATTTTTTCAGTTTTTTGAACAAGTCTGTGGGTTTTTTGTGCACCAAATACAGATATAGCCCAGGCCCCAATTTAGTTATATTAGGAGCATCTTCCCAAAATGAAAATGTTAGTTGATCAGTCAAATTTTTCAAAATTGACAAATTGTTGGTGGTTTTTTTTTTCAGAGTTTTGAAAAACTGAAAAAGTAAATTGGCTTTTATGTACCAAATACAGATTGATTTTTAGAAATGACCTTAAGATGCTTTTAGAGAGGATCTATAGATGTTTTTAGAAATTATCTATTGAGGTTTTTAGATATAAATTATAATCTATGGTAAGTTACACCGTTACAAATTATTGTTCAATAATATTACATCTTCGGACATGATGACATGTAAGAATTAAGAAAAAACAATATAACAATTTTAATTATTACACATTCCTATCTAATAATTCTGCAAACCTGGGTTTGCATAATAGATAGGACTCTGTATTAATGTTTTTAGATATAATCTAAAGATGTTCTTGGAAAAATATATAAGGATTTCTTAATGATTTAAAGTTGTTTTTATAAATGATTTATAGGTGTTTTTAGAAAAAATCTAAAGATGTCATTAGAAATGATCTGAAGATGTCATTAGAAATGATCTGAAGATGTTTTAGAAATAATCTAAAGATGTTTTAGAAATAATCTAAAGATGTTTTAAAAATAATCTAAAGATGTTTTAGAAATAATTTAAAGATGTTTTAGAAATAATCTAAAGATGATTCAGAAATATTATAAAGCTTTTTTTAGAAATAATCTAAAGATGTTTATAGAAAATCTAAAGATGTTTATAGAAAATCTAAAGATGCTTTCAGAAAATCTAAAGATGTTTTAAGATAAATCCAAAGATGTGAAGATGTTTTTAGATAAATCTAAAGATGTAAAGATGTTTTTAGATAAATCTAAAGATGTAAAGATGTTTTTGGATAAATCTAAAGATGTAAAGATGTTTTTGGATAAATCTAAAGATGTAAAGATGTTTTTGGATAAATCTAAAGATGTAAAGATGTTTTTGGATAAATCTAAAGATGTAAAGATGTTTTTGGATAAATCTAAAGATGTAAAGATGTTTTTGGATAAATCTAAAGATGTAAAGATGTTTTTGGATAAATCTAAAGATGTAAAGATGTTTTTGGATAAATCTAAAGATGTAAAGATGTTTTTGGATAAATCTAAAGATGTAAAGATGTTTTTGGATAAATCTAAAGATGTAAAGATGTTTTTGGATAAATCTAAAGATGTAAAGATGTTTTTGGATAAATCTAAAGATGTAAAGATGTTTTTAGAAAAATGTAAAGATGTTTTTAGATTCTAAAGATGTAAAGATGTTCTTAGAAGTAATCTATAGATATTTTTAGAAGTAATCTATAGATGTTTTTAGAAGTAATCTATTGGGTGTTTTTAGAAGTAGCTAATCTAATGGTGTTTTTAGAAAATGTTAAAAAGATGTTTTTAGAAGTAGTTTATCTATAGATGTTTTTAGAAATAAACTATAGGTATAGATGTTTATAGAAAATATCTAATGATGTCCTTAGAAATGATCTAAAGGTGTTTTTAGGAATGATCTAAAGGTGTTTTTAGGAATAATCTAAAGGTGTTTTTATAAATGATTTAAAGGTGTTTTTATAAATGTTTTATATAACCCTTTAGCTGGCACTTACCGATAAACTTGTCAGATTGTTCTAATTTTTTAGTATGTCATAGTTTAACACTTTTCAAAATATTTTTTATTCATGTGGATTTCTTTAAAAGAAAATATTTTTTATTTTGAAAACTGATATTTCTATTGTATTTTCCATTGATTATTTGAAAGACAACAATGTCTGTTATTGTCTCTGGTTTATTAATACAATATAATGATAGAAAAACATGTGAGAAAAATAATGAACTGAAGATAATGGTGTATCACTCGAGTGATACTTGCCCGTTAATGGGTTAAAGGTGTTTTTATAAATGATTTGAAAGTGTTCGTAGAAATAATCTATAATGTTTTTAGAAATTATCTATAGATGTTTTTTAGAAATATTCTACAGATATTATTAGAAAGGTTCTGAGAATGTTTTTAGAAATGATCTAAAAGTTTTTTTTTAATAATTTAAAGGTGTTTTTACAAATGCAAATGATGTATAGATGATTTTTAAAATGACATAAAGATGTTTTTAGAAATGATAGCTGTTATAAAAATGTGCCCCTCTCTGTCCCCTTAGTCTTTGATATTTGATAAGACTAGGATGTATTGGTATCTAGTGATCTATTATTATTTATTGCAGGACTCTCTGAGATCAGTCCGTAATTGGTGTACTGAACTCCTCTCTGACATTTTCAAAAATGTAAGAAATATTTGCCAACATAATGTTTTTTAAAAAAAATTTCCTAATGTAGCTAGATAGTGCTTCAACATTTTTCCATTTTCCTCTTCCAAAATTAATGGTAGTAAAGGGATAAATAGCAAAATGTCTTCCGACATAGCTAGCAGGAGTAATTATTTTAGAGAAATGAAAAGTCAGCTGACATCTCAGACAAATTTACAATCAAATACAATCTGTTTCTGAGGGAAACTGGAGGAATTGTATTAATTCTTAGAATCTCAGGAGATCTTCAATTAATTCCTAATTTTTTATGTTTTATCTAATTTATCTGTATGCTACCATTTATTAAGTAATTGGTGGAATTTGGGATTTTGAAAATTGATGATAGCCTATAAATTGATTCCTATATTAACTTATTATTGGTAGAATTACTAGAATGGTACTCTGATAATTGGGTCACGAACCATCACTTGAGTGTAAGAATCCAAATCATTATAAATCATCTTTATCAGGGTTGTTAAAAACCAATGGGTTTTTTTGAAAAAATGAAAAATAAACCATGGTTTATTTGGTTTAGCTATTTGTTTTTTATAGGGAATTATTTAATAAAAGTGCCTAATGATGATGATTAACACAAAATATGGCTGCAACACACCCAACTTCTGTTAAATAACGTTTTCGGTGATATTTTTTTTATTAGTTCATAACTGATCACTATACATGGTTAACAATACAAAACATCATTTATATTTCGGTAAATTGTGGAAAAAATAGATTTATTTGAAATAAATTATAAAAAAAATTAATTAGCTAATGCAGATGTTATGTAACATTTTACTACCAATTCATGAATAATTCTTAGCTGCTAGTTTACTTTAATAAGCTCTCAAAAAATTCAAAGCTCAAGTTTTAAATAACATAGCTAGATCCAAATATTCCTTAAATTCTTATATTTCCATTGCTTTACATTTCACATGTAGATGTTCAAATTAAAATATAACATATTAGCAAATGAATATCACAGTGTGACTCAAGACCATATTTTAATATTTAGTAAATCACTAAGTGAAATATCTTTATAAAATGATAATACAATATGCAGAGGAGAAAACCCTGTACATATTTCTATTTTCCTTTGGTTTTAAATTTTAATATCTTCCATGAAAAAACAGACTACAAAATTAACTAATTAGCTATATTTTTAAATAGCTACATGATATATTTATTTATTGAAATGATTAAAAAATTATTTTAAATGATTTAAATATAATATTGATGATTTCTGATAAATTATAAATGATTTTAGAGCTTCAAATGATAAAAAAAAAAATAAACCATAAAAACCAAATAAACCGTGGTTTTTTTGCTTGGTTACTTTAAACCATGGTTTAAACCAATGGGGGCATTTTGATTTTATCATTTTCTGTGTGAAATGTGATTTATCCTTTATTTCCTCCTATATTTACATGTATTTTTCCTGAGAACAGAAGCCAAAATAGAGGATTTCTTGGAGAACAGCTTACCAGTTCCTTCAATCTGGTGCTAAATCTCTAAATCATTTATATATAACAAATAGCTATCTGCTGCATATCAGGATTCAGTTAACTAATTATACAAACAACTGATGAATTTTAAATTTGTTTCAGATTTCATAAGTAGCTACAACAATCTTCAAATCAAAACACCTAGAGTCAAAATGGTTCTAGAAACAGCTGGCAGCAGCAAGTCGAGTAATATTCGGTACCTGTTAATTAAAGCTTGGCGTGAAAGATGGACTGATTTACAATGGGGAATTCATATAAAAACTGTGAGTAATTTGCTGATTTGTTCATTCTAAACATGAACAGTTACTTAGTAGCTAATGAACTAGCTTTACTCTGTTTAAGTAAAGTGTTTATATCATTCACTTCTAAACAATTTACTACTTTTGAAATATTCATTTTCATCATCATTTAAGAAAAAATCAGAATAAGTATTATTAAATTATTTAAAAATTACCTAGTTATTTTTTATTTGTTTATTTATTGTAGCTAATAGTAAAGGGCACTTATAACTAGCACTTTAGATTTATATTAGTGAAACTGTATTTCGATTTTTGTCAACAATTCTTTTTCAAGTTTAATGTATGCTAAATTGCTAATGCATGTACCTATCATTTGAGCTATTTCAGGTTTTATTTTATCTGATAATGAGAAAGATTTATTTGTTTGTAAATAGATGGCTACATCTCAAGAAAATATTAAATTATATACAGGGTGGGGCGTAAGTTTGGAAGCAAATGAAAGTGCATATTATAATCCAACGAAAAATATATTTGATAATTTACAGTTATGTATTATTACATAAGGGTTTTAAGAATTCAAAAATCATAAATTTATTCAAAATGTCCCACCTTGTTTTTAATAACAGCCTCAAATCTCCTCCGAACTCCTCCTACTGTGGCATGCAACTGTTCTTGTGAAATTTCCTTCCAAGATCTCTGGAGCGAACGCTTTAAATCATCCACACTGCGATAGAATTTACCACAGGCATTTGATTCAAGAATGGACCATACCGAAAAGTCCATAGGATTAACATCTGGGGAGCAGTGAGGCCACATTTCTTTGGACCAAAACTGTGGAAGATGGTCATGGCCACAGTTTTGAGTGACATTTGCAGTATGTGAAGTCGCGCCGTCTTGCTGAAATGTCCATAGTGTCATTACCGAAGTGATCCTTAGCTGACTCCAACATTGGCGTCAAAATATTCTCAATATAACATTTAGCATTGATTTGGCGCCTTGTTCCACAAAAATTAAAGGAGATCTCCAAGTTTTCTTAAACGGCGGTCCAGACCATTACTGAAGCAGGTTTCATGGTTCTGTGGACAGTTTTTTGGTTGTATGGGATGTCTTTTGCACTTTTACCAATTATTCTGTCATTCCTCAGGTTGTGAGCCATTTCCACGGTAAATTTTTTTTCGTCAGACCAAACAATTTCACAGCCATGCCAGACTTCAATTCTCTCAGAAGTGCTTTGATTCTCTCCAATCTCTTTTTCTTTACAGCTTCTGACAGAGTCTGTCTCTTTTGGAGGGTGAAAGAGGACATCTTTAGGTCTTCTTTGACAACTCTTCTCATTGTTCTGGGACTCACATTAGCTGTTTTGGCTAACAATCGTATTGACCTTTTCGGGTTCCTCCTGATCTTCTCTCGGGCACATTTTATCAGTTGTTTGGTGCGTTGTGAGCGTGGTCTACCACTTCTTGGACGATCAGTCAAGTCTCCTCTCTCATTAAAACGCTTCACACACTTCCAAACAGTCGATCTCGCAATTGAGAGAGTCTTTGAAATGACGGAATCTGACTTCCCGGCACGGTGTAGAGCAATAATGGCTTCTCTTTTGTCTGACATTTTTGAATTGACTAAATTTTTGTAAAAAATAACACTGCCACGTCATAATGTAGTGTCTCTACTACAGTTCAAACCCTATCACCTACTTAGGAACTTATTTTTAAGAATTATATTAATGTTTGAAAAATTGCTTCCAAACTTACGCCCCACCCTGTAGCTATCTAACTAGCTCAAAATAGTTAACTCGACGGATCTTAAATTTTCTTATTTTTTTATGGCCATAAATTTAATTTTCTAACATGGTTTTCATTTTCCAGGTACTTCCTAGATACATCAGTGGTGACATATACCATTTATCAGACTGCATTTTACAGCAAGCCTTGATGGGCCCACTACCAAATCAACTGATTATCTCTTACTTGAGACACTCCCTTGCTGCACACATTGTCTCATACGGTGGAGTCATTGAGACTATCAGTAAGTATGACTCTCTACACAAAGCTCACTGTGTTAGAGCCTTGCTAGACTTGCTCTCTGACATGGTAGAAAAGGTCACCTGTCGTGGTAAGCCAGAAGATTGTTTGACTCTCGCCTCTGCCCTTGTGGCAGGAGTGAAATGGTTACTCAAAGTTATTTTGTATGCTTCAAAAGAAACTTCTTCCTTTGATCATGCTGCTAATCTAAAGACATCAATTGAACTCCTGCATCAGTACATGTACAGTCAGTTTCTGATGAGTCTCATGCGAATTGCATGTCTTGAAGACCCGACATTGTGGGATCAGGCTATTTCCCTAACCAAAGAATTAGAGACGAAGATGCCTACAATGGATGTCTTTCCTGTGCTGAGAGAAACAATTCCTAGAATAATCGAATTGAGAAACTCTACTCCAGTGAAATGCAGCAACACCATCCATGAGTACAATCCTTCAATCAATCCTATTTGTTATGGATTGCACGCCAGAGTTCTTGTAGAAGCTCTTGTTCACTCTGGCCAATCTACTCAATATCTTGGCCATCAGCTGTTCCTTTACAAACAACTAAGGAATATGTCTGAATCAAATCTTTATCTGGAATTGTTATCGAGTTGTTTTCTTGGTTTAGGGAGCGATGAAAAATTTCCCCACCAACAATTCCATTGGGTTGGCTTCACTTTCATGAAAGTTCCAGCTGTAATCAAACTTATCCATACAAACATTCATGGCATGCAAGCTTCTTCGGAAGCTGTTGTGTCTGCCATTAAACAATTGGCACTAAGAACATCTCTTCTAGATGCCGTGGATGCCAATATGAATTGTAACTGCTTAGAAATATTACTAGGAGAACTGAAAACACATTTGGGATTTCTCACTGATGCAGATTTAACATCAGTTCTAAAGTTAAGATTAGAAGATCCTATGGCTGTCTGTATAGGTCCTGTGGCAGGTAAGGAAGGCATTGTGAATTCATCAGTCATCCCAAATCTCATAATCAAGGCACGGCCAACTGTCGACATGATTTTGAAATCACCAATAACCAAAGACTCGTTCACTCTCATGAATTTGTTGGTAAGTGGTAAGAGCCGTGATATGCTGCTGACTGCTGCAGCAGCTTCGGGTAAACTTCTCAGTTACGCTCAAAAGTTCATGAAAATCAATCAGCAAAGTTTGGAACCTCAACCGGGAGAGACTGAGACAATGGCTACTAACAGAGCTTTGATGTTTGACATCACCTTCCTTCTTCTGTGCTACATGACCCAAGTTTATGGTGTTGAAGTTGTCAGTGGTGAAGATGAAGATACGTTCATTGAGAAGTGGATGCGAAAACATATGCCAGACAAAAGTCAGTCTAAGATAGAGGTACCTCAGCCCTTTGCAGATCCTGCTCAATTGTCTGAAATTAGGAAACAGATTTGTGGACAGGATTTAAATTCAAAATATTCCAAAGTGCAATGGAGTAAAGTTTGTTCCTCTGCATCAACTATGATGAAGAATCTCAAATCTGAAGTGTTACTGGGAACTATTACTATACCCGCTGCTTTGGAATTACTCGACAAAACGTGTGGTCACATGTGTGCATTGCCCATCTGCTTCACGTCTTGGATTTGCTCCACCATAGATGATAATAGTGACAAAATGAATAGCATTATAGATCATTTGCAGTGGAATATTTGCTCTCAGGAACCACCTATGACGCTAAACTACTTCAAAGATCGCTCTCAGTTGATGAGAACCATTATTTGTAATATGGTGAAGATAACGAGAGAGAGATCTGATATATTCTCTACAAAAGATTCAAATGAGAGCAACTTCTTTGGCAGTCTAATCAGCTCCTACCAAATACCAGCAGAGAGTGATGCAAAGAGTCAAGAGGAGAGCAATAACGATGACTTGATGAAGGTCTTCCATGAGACTTGGAATGATGTGTATCAACAATCTGGCATTCTGACTCATTCAGGACTTCTCTCATTCCAGAAAGTTCTAAGATTGGGAGGCTTTGAAATGTTTGTTCACACACTCATGAATTTCGCAATGACTTATGTCTTTGAGGCTGATCTGAACAAGGCCATGGACCTCATTTACGGCATTTTTCAGATCGATGTTCACAAATGTTGCGTGCATCTGTTCACCTCATGCTTACCAAAGTACCTCACAGACCCGGACTGTTCACACTTGCACAGTTACCAACGCATCATCGCCTTGTCTAAACTTTCTGTGCAAGTCTTGGTGGCTGCCTGGGCCTCGGCTTCTGTCGTCAATAACTCCCAGCCATTTTCCAATGTCAATCCCCCAGTCAATTCCAGAAAAAGGTCATACTCCGTCATGACAGACGCTGCCTTGGAAGAAGAACTACTCAAGAAAATCACTTCAATCTCCGTAGACCAGAATTCACTCAAGAGTTTGAATGAGAAGTCCGTAGCGCTGATGGTTGCCGTGCAGCAGTTTTTCAACACCATGCAATGCGAGGCGGTGCCTAAAGGGGTCATCAACCCAGTAAATGAGTTCATAGTCTGCTTATTACAGCAAATGGTTTGCGCTCCTTCTATTCTATCGCCTTTGCTTTCTCTCCTCCCCTCTAATTTGATCTCTTCCTTTCTCACCCTCTTCCCTTCTGATACCTTCACTCCCTCTCAACTGCTTGGTCTGGCCCTTCCTTCCCTTTCTCACTCTTTGAAGTCTCCAATGACTCTGTCGCAGCAAACCACAGCACGGCGCTACGCCGCAAAACTCCTCTGCATTCACAGGAATCTCATGCTAGCCGATGCTGTAATAGACGAAGATGACGACATGTGAAGCTATTGTTAAATATTTACTAAACCACTCTTTGTTTGTATCTGAAGACTAAGTTTTAGTAGCTATATTTCTTAGGCTTTTTCTATTGGATTATTTCTTGCCAAGCCTTGCGATTACTGTTCACTCGGATCACATTTATTGTGTCTATTTAATGCAGATATCATAGCCACAAAAAAACTGTCTGAACTAACTTAAATTATTCACTAAATCTAAGTACTCAATATGTCTTGATTATTGTTCCTCCTCTTACACTTTAATTTAATTATCATAGCTGTTTAAATTTATTTTGTTTATTCATTCTGTTAAGACGTGAGATGTACCTAGTCCTCATTTTATTGCTAAATATGCTCCTGTTTTTTGAAGATAAGGATACGCCTCATCAAATGTTATTTCCCTGTAGCTAATTATTCTGTTTGTGTCCCATTTAAATAGGTCCACAGCTGATTTATTTCCAATGTAGCATATATGTATTCATTACAGGTAATTTCATTCATGTAACATATGATTATTCTTATTTTGAAAATGAAATAGCTAGCTACCATATTGATAGAAATTTTTTAATTAGCTATTAAAGCTACCTCACTTCTTTAATGATGACATCTTTTCGTCAGACTATCTACGAATATAGCAGAATGGAAAAGAAGATTATGGAATATATTTTTAATTGTTTGTAGCTAGCTACCAAATTTATCATTTTCTAAACGCTACTTTCATTTAGCTACTGAAGATACGGTTATGCTCTTCAACTATGAGGTCTTAGATTTATTTGTTAGGAAGGATCGTTTTTTTCTTTTACTATCACCTCTTCATTTTCCTCTTCCATCCGTAATGGCAGGTACCTGTACACGGAGTAGCTTATCCACCTCCTTGAGCACTGTCACTAGCTATATAGTTGTAGATGATTTTATGTTTGTTTTACTTAATAGTTCTAAATTTTGATAGCTTGTTTCACTGAAGGAAATCTCTTAATTCGCCCTCATTTCTATTTCCACCATCTTCATCGAAATTTACAAAGTACATCTATCGCAACTAGGGTAAGTTACGAATTATAGGTCAGTACTACATCTTCGGACATATAAGAAAAACAGTAACAAAAATATTATTAGATAGCACTGTGTAATAATAACAATTTTTATATTGTTTTTTCTTATATGACCGAAGATTTAGTACTGACCGATTATTCGTAACTCGCCCTATATCCTATTGGTGTGATCATCTTATTTAACTCTTAGTGTTAGTTGTATATAATTGTACATATGAGTTCACTTTCCAATTGATATTAGATAACAAGTTCTACTTTAGGAATCTATTAGTGTTACAGGTTATATTTTTATAAGGTATAGGGTAACTTCCGAATTATCGGACGGTGTGGCATTTTCGGCTACTTAAGAAAATGTACACAATAATAATATTATTATATAAGGTAACTTCCGAGTTATCGGACGGTTCCACATTTTCGGACACTTAAGAAAAAATATTGGATTATAATATTACTTTTCAACTTTTATTTTAATTGGTTCATTCAGGTATTTTCTTACGTGTCTGAAAATGTGGAACTGTCCGATAACTCGAAACTTACCCTCTATTGACAGACTGTTTCTGGTACCTAATATGTCAAGTTTAGTAGAAATATTCTCTTCATTTATCGAATTCATTCTTTCGTATAAAGCCTTGGAAAGATCTAGTGGTTTCTATTTGAAAAATAGACAACTACGTTGAATTTCCTCATCATGTAGCTAATTGGTTTTGTTTGAATAATAACTTTTTTGAATAAATTTCTAAGAATTAAATATTTTTTTCTCTGTCCTAACACTCTGAAAATGTTTGTTTTTAACAAGTCTGACCAAGAATTTCACTCAATTTCTATTTTTTAAATGTTTTCATTTTGGTTTGCTTATCAATTGTTTCTTTCAGTTTTCTATTATTAAGGATATTGAAATAATGTAACTAATTGAAACGGTTTATTATTTTACGGTAGGCTACACTTATACCTATAAGGGATTCCGTAAATACTATCCTCTAATTTACTTAAAGTAAAGTCTATCATCTATAATATATTGGAGGTTAATTTTCGCCACAAAATCAAATGGCAGTTGAAAAAATTCAAAAGCTACCTGTTGAGGTTTCTAACCTTGAAAGTTGAATTTTTTTGGGTTATTTCAAACAATATTTATATATAGCGTTATAAATAGTAACAAAGTTCACAATTCGAAAACAGTAATAAATAATACAGATAATGATATTGCACGGCATCTATAAAAATAGGCATGTGTTCGAAACTGGCATATTTTCTATATGAAATTACCTAGGATTTATATAGAGCCCGTTGACAGTCGGATAGCTGGGAAACGTTCCAACTTGTTTTGACATCTTTCAACTTGTTGGGACATGTTTTAACTTGTTGGGACATGTTTCAACTTGTTGGGAAATGTTTCAACTTGTTGGGACATGTTTCAACTTGTTAGGACATGTTTCAACTTGTTAGGACATGTTTCAACTTGCTGGGACACGTTTCAACTTGCTGGGACACGTTTCAACTTGTTGAAACATGTTTTAACCTGTTAGCAAAGGCCAAAAGATTGGGTGAAACATGAAGTATTTTATCGGGCTTCAGAGGTTCAATTACAACCCCATCCAATCTTTCACCATAAAAGCCAGTCTCTGGTCATGCTGCCAGAAATGATTTCTCGGACATTGGCCAGATTTAGTAACATAATTGATATCAACTGTTCCAAGAAGTCGTGACCCATGAACTTCCGACAAAGTTCAATCTATTTAGTAAATTTTAAAATACAGCAACTCTGCTTCCTATGAAGTATTCAGGTTGAGTCTGATACAAATTGAAATTTATAACAGAGGTTCAAAATAATTTCAATATACAATAGAAGAAGCTTCAAATGAGTTCTACTGCATTTAAAAAAATATTTATTGATATATTTTACAATATTAATTGTTTGGAATCCGTCTATGCAGGTGCTGTATAGAATTTTCCTTGGTAATTACATATAAATTGTTCTCTTCTAAATAGGTTATATCGAAATGATTAATTCCGTAAGCATCTTCATTGATTACATTCTTCTAGAATTGCTACTGTAAGCTAAGCCATCAGAAAATTCTAAATAAATTATTTGCAATTTTAAATATAGTTTCATCTGAATTAAGGCCATGTTTAATTATGATAAAGCAGAATTTGTACGCTTTGTATATCGAGAAAAGAAAGCTTTTAACTAAAAGTGACTAGCCTAGCTATAACACTCTTTTGGAATAACTTATGCGAAGATTAAAGACCTAAAAAGAGGAAGTGAATCACATTTCATCCATATGAAGTTAGTGCGTCTTATCATAAGAGTTCTTGTTTTTGTAGCCAGCAACATAGCCAGATTTGTCTGGTACTTCTTTACGTCCAGCAACTCCTTTGCCCTTGCCCTCCTTATCGAATCTCTGCTTGTGGCTGCCTGTGTAGCCCTTGGTATCAGTCAAGCGATCCACCGCGCTGTTTTTCACTACGCTCTGTGGATAGTCGTGACACCCGGAAAGAAAATCCCTTAGCTTTCTGTATAATGGTGGTGATAGGGATAGCAAAGCAAAAGAGAGTTAGTAATGCAAAATTGGTTGAACGAAGCACGAAACCAGGAACAAACTGAATTCTCCACCCACTCTGCTTACTGGTTTGTTCATCTTTTAGAACAACAATTTAGTGAATTATCAATTGGAAAATAAGTATTTAAAGATTCTCCTTTCTTTCATTCAATTGATTACATTTTATTCAGAATGTAATAGTTCCAAGTAGCAAAGTGTGCGTAAATTTCAGTATTTCAAGCAATTATCTACAGTTGCAATAAATAGATCAAAGCTACACACTTACTAACTACCACAAATGCAATAATGAATACAAAATAATTACAATTCAACATCTAATCATTCATCAAAAGTAAAATACATCAAAAAGAAATCATGAAATAGGTACATCTTTATGTCATGCGCTAACTGTCGATTGTACCCCTAAGATGATTGTATAAGGTTAGGTTAGCGGTCCCCCCAATCAAAGGTGGCTTTGATAGTAACAAAATCGCTGTCTGCACCAACGATTAATACATCGTTAGCGCAGATCAGTCGATGGCGCATAACGTATTCACATCATTCCAAATAGTTATCCAGTGAGTTCAATATTTTCTGTCCATGTAGCTCACAATTTTTGTCATTATTCAAAGCTGACATTAATGCCCTATAACGATTTATTTTACTTTCCTCCTTCATAGTTCAATTGGAGAGCCTGTTAAAATACTTAATATATATTTTTGTAATCATCAAGCATAACGTCAATTCGTATTCTAATGCTATTAACTGTATCTACGTCATATGGTAACGAACACTAGATCAGGGGTGGGCACTGAATTATTCAATACAAAAAGGGCTTAATATAAAATTAAACTTAAGCTAAATGTCCGACTGAATTTTATGTTTGGTATTTAATCACCGAATGTATAAGTTCTTTATTCATCAGTTACCGCTGAAATATCAGTTTTCCGTCGTGCGAAAGATGGTTAACTTATGTAAATCGTAAATAAGTAGATGGGCAAAGGTGCTAAACACGGCCCTCGGTGCTACTTGTGCCCGTCCCTGCTCTAGAAAATCAGTCTTCAGATATAAACTGAACTCTTTGTTTGAATTCATTACAGTTTGAACTGGAGACCAAAATTAGAAAGTTATGAAGACACACAAATAGACAGAAAAGGCACAGACTGAAGCTACAGAGCAGAAAGTAAGGACAATGCTACAAAAAAATACGAAACTTATGGAAGGGTACCTTGGGTATTGATGAAATATTCTTAATCTGATAGATAAATCACGAGATGGCATTTTCTTTAATGAATAGTAATTTGCACTTGATGGGTATGAATACAAATATGTTGGGTTAGGGAAAGCGACATATTAAATGAAGGAAAGCGTCAAAATGTACAAGCGAACCTTAGTTTTAATGAGACGATGAAATATTTTCAGTTATCTCAAAATATAATATCAAGTAGGTAATATAATGTCATCAAGTTAAATTCATGAAATGATGCAAAGTTAACCTTTTTGATGACGATATATCTATATTGATATAGGCACTTGATAAAAAATATTAGTAGTGTTTTGACTGAATTAAAGTTTTTCATTTGTAGCTTATACCGAAATGAAAGTAACAATTTGAGTGCCTATTTAAATTCAATAAGTAAATTGTAAATCATAATTTCGTGATTATTTAAAAATATCTAAATAGGAATTATTAAAGAAATTCTATTTGAATTTTGATGATTCACAGAATTGATAGTAAACAACATTAAAAAAAAAAACAGAATATCAGTTTGTTTTGTGAATAGATTTTCAACCGAAAGTTAAATGATCCTTTATTCATCATCATCATCAAATTAAAATTCTCTGACCATTTCATGAATATTAATAAGCTGATAACAGATTAATGTAATCGTATTTCAATCTGTCTATCTAAGCTTACCGTTGTCCCTCTGGTGCCTGGTGTGCCACAATTCCTCATTTTTTCCTTGATGGCGCTAACATCCTGTTTTTTGTACTTGGCCAACTCATCTAAGTATTTCTCATAGTCTGCAAATCCGATTTTCATTTGCCTGGTGGTCAGAATCACAAATTGAGTAATTGAATATCATAAATAAGAATTATCCCTCTCTATCATATGCTTAACACGGTTAATGATTGCTTAAAGTTAGTGCTGGCAGTTGAATAATCTCACTTGAATTTTTTGAAAGTGATGGCAGTGTCAGTTGTGCTGATTGTTTTACCGTCAATAACCTTTGCCTGTTTCATCCATTTGTCTGACTGAGATAGAGTCAGTACCTTGCCATCACTGTTGGTGTTGCCAAACTTACTGTAAGCTCTGAAGAGTTCTCTTAGCGTCGGTCCTTTAGGTGTGCCTGCAACAAGAACACATTTTCAGAGTGGAGAATAAGGTATGGGATTAGCCTAACAATTCTATGGTCGATATTTGAGATATTTAAGCTAGAGAAGTCTAATTGATTGAGATTGTGTCACCATATGTGCTAATATACTTTTTCGACATCTAATGCTCAAACTTTTCCTAAATGCCAACATACGTACTTGGTCTACTTCCATCTTCACTGGGAGCAACATCTTTCTTAGCCTCGGCTCCAGCAGCACCTTCTTCCTTCTTGGGATCCTCGTTCTCTTTTGCCCTAGCAGCTGGTTCAGGAGTTTTGGCCGCTGGTTCGGGTGTTTTGGGTGCTGGTGATTTGGAGGCTGGTTCTAATGTTTTGGCTGCTGGTTCAGGTGTTTTTGCTGCTGGTTCAGGTGTTTTGGCTGCTGAAGGTGTTGGTGTTGGAGTCTTACCTGCAATTGAATTAGTCATTAACTTCTATTAAAATGCACACATGCGGTACTTAGCACATTATCATAAAATATTTCGGCGGTCGGAAATTTCGGTCTTGGAATTATAAATGGCCTCTCAACATAATTGGCTGTTATGTAGTTTGATGTTCTGCTAGTTTGTTGTACTGCACAATTCATGATTGTTTAATTACGTAACTTAGAAGTTTTATTCATACCTCAGACTTAAAGTTCCGAGGCCGAATTTAATATTTTTCTTTAATAAAATCATTATAAAATGAGACTGAATTTTCATAGAACCTATGTTTCAGTTTAGACACACACAAATACAGTGCTATAATATTAAATACAATAAAACACTCCTATACTAATAACGTACAACAATTTAAAGTATATTAACAATCCCGTATAACTAAAATATAATAGAATTTGGAAAAAAAAAACTGATAGGATTGACCCTTTCTTAAATATATGAAATAAATTTTGATACTATTGATAACACGATATTTAACGGATGAGTACACTATAGTATATTGACTTCTGTTATAGTTACTATAACAGCTTCTGATAGCTTTTTGCAACTCCTTTCAAAATATTGATACCAAACTTCAAAGATGCACTTATGTTTAATTCTAATAATAAATACAGAACAGGCAAGTAACTTTTATAGAAATAAAACAAAAACTCTGTTGGAAGTCAACAAGTGACGTCACGGAAGATAAGTAAAATTTTGTTATTCTATTGAAGTTGAATAAAACCTTTTAAAAGTTTTTAAAATAATCCTTGGAATCAAAGTAAACCTTCTTATATTTAAATGTTCTTTTATTCTTTATTTCTATTTCACTACTCTAGAATTACTATCTAATATTTATTTTACTAGTTTATGCAACATTTCAAGAAACTTTAAAAATGATAACATGTGAAGTTGCTGTATTTTTTATTGTATAAATTTTATTTAAAACTGGATCGAACAAATAGATTTTCATCTTCCACCAATTCGAAGAGAATTGAAGCGAAATTTCACTATTTCTAGGTACTTTGTTTTACATAATAAACTGCACTAGTTTTCAACAAAACATATGTCAGATTTTTAATTCAGAAAACATTTTAAAGAATATAGCTACCTGTACTTTGAACTGAACTTTTATCTTCTAAACATTTTCTGATCTGTGTTTGCTTAAATAAATAAAT
This sequence comes from Caprella mutica, assembly GCA_947561585.1. Taxonomy (NCBI): domain Eukaryota; kingdom Metazoa; phylum Arthropoda; class Malacostraca; order Amphipoda; family Caprellidae; genus Caprella; species Caprella mutica. Next base: position 58,807 of record CANNZV010002487.1, read on the forward strand.
AATGAAACACCATTCACTGAAATGAACAGTAAAAGTTTATTGTTGATTGCCTAAGATAACGAGCTTATACAGTTTACAGTGTTTTTTTTTTGTTGCAATACTTTGAGCCCCCACTAGGAATATTTGAAATAATAATTTAGAGAAAACAAATATATTTTCTTGAAGATAAGGCTTGGTACTTACATTTTATGTTATACAAACTTATTTGAAACTTATTCAAAATACTTCTAAAGGCTATCTACAGAAGGTGTTGGAAATGGTCGCCGGAATCCTGTAGTCAAAGTCTTGCTCTCTTCAAGACGCTCTTCGAGTCTTCGTCACCATCTCAATTGTTACTGCGTCATAATTTGCACCAAACAGCTTCACACACTAAATTCTATCATATCATGAATGGATTGAGGTTTTTCCGAATACAAACTATTTTGTGTTGTAGCCCAGAAATGGAAATCAAGTGGATTGAGTTCTTACTGAGTGCTGGCCAGAAGATCTCAGTGTCTCTTCTGGTAACTCGACCTTGAAATTTTCTTCAAGAACTGCTTAGCCACTTTTGGACATTGAGATTGAGCACCAGCTTGCATACAACAGAGTCTGCGTCATGTTGCAGTGGCTCAAAAAAGTTTGCCACACTAATTGTCTTCCAACAAAGCCATGTTATAGGAACCATTAACAGAGTCACAAGGGCCATCGTCATCGATGAATGCTTGGACAATAGAATTTTCCGTCCACAATCGCAACAAATATCATTACTTTTTTGTAATTTTTATAGTTTCGTTAGACAATATCATGTGGATTCTTATCAACAAATTATGACGCAGCAATAATTAAGAGGGTGACGAAAAGCGTCTTGAAGCGCGCAAGACTTTGACTACAGGATTTTGGCGACCATTTTCAACACATTTTGTAGATAGCCTTTAGAAGTGTTTTCAATGAATTTCAAGTAAGTGTGTAATAAATTAAATGTAAGTACCAAGCATTATCTTCAAGAAAATATATTTGTTTCTTCAAAATTCTTATTCAAAAATATTCCTAGTGGGGGCTCAAAGTATTGCAAAAAGAAAAACACACACTGTAGGTTATTTCCAAATTTACTGCCGTCGGTCTGTTAGTATATAAAAAAAATGAAGGAAGACATCTTTAGGACTGTTTTAATGTATGACTTCTATATTAGTCACTGATTTAGAATCAAAAGTAATTTAATGACGTCACGGGCATTAAATGAAATTTTAACTTCGCAATTTCTATATTGATTAAAAAAATTAATGAATTTTAATATCGTAAAAATATATATTTTACATCAGAATCCCCTTTTTTATCCTATATTCATAACACAGCTCCACAATAACTATAAAATGAATTTACACTCATAGATATGTGACATCGCTGGTTTATCTTTATCTTTATTATTTCTGTATTCTGATATTTAAAAGCACTTTCCGACAACTGTGCGTGTCTTACCGGCAGCGGAGGACTCACTGTCTGCTGTGGGAGGAGGAGTTGCCTCTGATGACGCCATCTTGGGGGGAAAAGAAGAAATAGATTAGGCACTGGGGGTTGTAGTGGGGGAGGAAATCAGAATGAGAGTGGGGGAGAGAATTTCGTAATAAATACCTAGTGAATATTAAAACTAATCAGTTATCTATTATGTCTTGCCCCTGGAAAAAAATATTGGTATCATTCAGTTATATGTATTTATATATATCACACTCATTAAGAGATCCATAATAAATTTAATACCCATTTTGTAATTTGGAAGAACAATCACCATGAATAACAATATGTATATTGGGGGAAGGGGGAGATTTACCGACGAGCCCCCCTGTCTCGTCATTAAAAAATCATGAAGAGTACAGTACAGCAAACTAGTGGTTACAATAAACTACACAACAGCTTCAAATTTCAATTAATTAACTATATTTCAACTGTGTATTATCAATTTATCGGTATTGGTATAGTTCAAACATCATCAAAGTTTAAACTTCATACTTAATTTTTCGTATTTGTTTTTCAGTCGTGTGGGCAAAAAGGAAAATACCCCTATTTAGTGAATATTGATATTATTTAGTGAATATTAATACTATTTAGTGAATGTTAATACTATTTAGTGAATATTAAAACTATTTAGTGAATATTGATACTATTTAGTGAATACAGAGACTATTTTTCTCTCGAATTCATTGCTAATAGTCTCATAACTATAGTCTCTTCTCATAACTATAGTCTCTTCTCATAACTATAGTCTCTTTCTCATAACTATAGTCTCTTCTCATAACTATAGTCTCTTCTCATAACTATAGTCTCTTCTCATAACTATAGTCTCTTCTCATAACTATAGTCTCTTCTCATAACTATAGTCTCTTCTCATAACTATAGTCTCTTCTCATAACTATAGTCTCTTCTCATAACTATAGTCTCTTCTCATAACTATAGTCTCTTCTCATAACTATAGTCTCTTCTCATAACTATAGTCTCTTTCTCATAACTATAGTCTCTTTCTCATAACTATAGTCTCTTCTCATAACAATAGTCTCTTTCTCATAACTATAGTTTCTTTCTCATAACTATAGTCTCTTTCTCATAACTATAGTCTCTTCTCATAACTATAGTCTCTTCTCATAACTATAGTCTCTTTCTCATAACTATAGTCTCTTCTCATAACTATAGTCTCTTCTCATAACAATAGTCTCTTTCTCATAACTATAGTTTCTTTCTCATAACTATAGTCTCTTTCTCATAACTATAGTCTCTTCTCATAACTATAGTCTCTTCTCATAACAATAGTCTCTTTCTCATAACTATAGTCCCTTTCTCATAACTATAGTCTCTTCTCATAACTATAGTCTCTTTCTCATAACTATAGTCTCTTTCTCATAACTATAGTCCCTTTCTCATAACTATAGTCTCTTCTCATAACTATAGTCTCTTTCTCATAACTATAGTCTCTTTCTCATAACTATAGTCTCTTCTCATAACTATAGTCTCTTTCTCATAACTATAGTCTCTTCTCATAACTATAGTCTCTTTCTCATAACTATAGTTTCTTTCTCATAACTATAGTCTCTTTCTCATAACTATAGTCTCTTTCTCATAACTATAGTCTCTTCTCATAACAATAGTCTCTTTCTCATAACTATAGTCTCTTCTCATAACTATAGTCTCTTCTCATAACAATAGTCTCTTCTCATAACAATAGTCTCTTCTCATAACAATAGTCTCTTTCTCATAACTATAGTCTCTTCTCATAACAATAGTCTCTTTCTCATAACTATAGTCTCTTCTCATAACAATAGTCTCTTTCTCATAACTATAGTCTCTTTCTCATAACTATAGTCTCTTTCTCATAACTATAGTTTCTTTCTCATAAGAATAACTGGTGCCCTCTTCTCTTTAAAGTTCATCGATCTATGAGAGCAATGGCCTCTAACTACGGAACTAATTGCAAAGAGAGTGTCGTAGTGCAGTGCACTTGGTAACGATATGCACTTAGTAACGTGTGACTAGGGTAAATTACAAGACATCGAACAGTTCCACATTTTTTATCATATAAGAAAAACTAAATTACGAATCTGATTTATGGTACTACAATATATACTACAATAAAATACACCTCTCTCGTTAAGTTCTGTTTAAAATCTTTGTGCTGCCATCTAGGTTTCATAGTGGTAACTAGAATTGAAATATAGTAAGAACAATCTAGATAGGTTGTGTGAGTGTCACACTCAACATATCTAGAAATTCTTTATCTAGCAATGTGATCGAGTTAAGTAATATATAAACAAAGCATTAAAATATATTGTGAATTGGTATATTCTATATTGTATAGCTACAAGATGAGTTATAAATTTTTAGATATTATACTTGGTAAAGTTCTAGTTAAGTGCAACGTTGCACTCAACTAGGAATGGGGTGTTGAAATCATGGTGTCCATCTTTGATAGACATTGCATATAAAATGTTGACTTCAGATTAAAATTTTTCAAAAATTTTAATATTATTGGACTCTTAAATATGGAACACCGCTGCAATATTTGTGCAGATATATTTTGTAAGGAGATTGAAACAGAAAAACAGATTTTTTTTCTTTCCTTTAAAATCATGGACTCTTTATCGCACCAAACTGCTCAACATGTAATGGAAGACGACAATAAAGAACTACTCCCAAAAAATACTACTGGTGTAGCTTCAGACAAACAGTTTTGAAATAGGTTGATGATATTAAAAAGTAAAATTGGTATTTCAGAAATTTTTTATTCAATACATGGTTACTGAAAGTAATTATCATGGTATTTATTTTACACATTGTATATAAAATGACCTCATTCCTAACATTTCACTTTAACTAGGACTACTACCTTAGCAGGTGATATGCAATTACGAAAATAGAGGTTATGACCCACTTTAGAGGGAAATGAAGTGAATAACGAGGGGAAGGAATGAGACATAGAGAATATACTGTACTGTAACTAAAACCTTCTGTAAACTGTGTAACCCTCTATGTACTATATAACCCTCTATGTACTGTATAACCCTCTATGTACTGTATAACCCTCTATGTACTGTATAACCCTCTATGTACTGTATAACCCTCTATGTACTGTATAACCCTCTATGTACTGTATAACCCTCTATGTACTTTACTCTCCAGTCTTTATCAGTTTTATTACCTAGCTGTTTCCCCTTTCTATTTTTCCTTGCAGGTCATTGGCTACAGATATCTAGTGTGCAGACACTTCGTTGAAAGTCATTTCGGCGACAGACATTTCGTCGAGAGAACACATCGTTGACAGGACCCTATGTCGACAAAAGGTTTCGTAACGAATTTTCGTAAAGAGGATATTAACATACACAAAATAAAGGCTCGTTATGTAGTTTGTTGTATCCGCTAGTTTGTTGTACTGCACGCTTCATGATTGTTTAATGACCGGGCAGGAGAACTGGAGGAGGGGGGGGGGATGTCACGCCCTCCGATATACATATATTATGAGTGTTTTAATATCCCCTTTACGAAAATTCTTCGACAAAACGTCTAGCAATCGTTAACTACAGGAAATGGCAATTCAGTTTTAATACATAAAGTGTTCATGAAAAACCATTATTATTTGTTAACGAAATCAGTTGTTTTCTGATTCAACAAAGGATTCATATTTTTAATGATAAGTTGGAGTAAAACTATAGTTATTGATTACCATCATTTTAATTCTTCAAATTTTATGGAGCAATTAAAGATAACGGACTAGAAATGAAGCTGGTAAAGAAAACGGACCAGAAATTAAACTAGTAAAGATAACGGACCAGAAAACTTTATTTTAGTTTTAGAAAATATTTGCTTTAGGATTTTATAAATATACAACATTATAAATGATATAATTAATGATTATAAATTAATTTTGCATATGTTATTAATTGAAATAACTGAAGAAAAAACGTGATCCATTTTGAAGTTGTGAAGAACAATTAATTAAAAAATGGAAATAAAACTTTTTCTTAAATCCTTTAATGTGGTATCTATGATTCCAAAATTATATTCTTATTCCAATTATTTTTCAAATATTAATAATTTAACCAAGTAAAGATAATGGACCAGAATTCTCCATCTTATTATCTATTGTAATAATAATTAGAAATTCTCCATCTTCCTTTTTCTTGATCTCTTCAATAATAATCTTTTTCTTCTCATCTTCTTGCATCTATGACATACGCTCTTAATTTATAACCACCCTCTTCTTCCAATCTTCTTGCATCTATGACATGTCTTCTTGATTTATAAGCATCTTCTTTCTCACATAGGACATGTCCTCTTCATTTATCCTCTTCTTCCAAACGTGTTTGCTAACAAACAAATTGCTGGCCCCATTATCCTCAAACAAAGCTGACCCTTTTATCCTCAGGTCAGGGTTATCTATTTTTAAGCCCATTTAGTGTCTGCAATAAGCTTTCATGTGCGAAGTAATATTTAGAACCCTACAAATTCACTTCATCAACTTCTGTGACTCGTGAATTATTTAAATCAACAACTAGTATCGAACTCCAAAATATTGTAACCTTAGGGCTCAAACACACTGCGAGCGGAGTGCGCTCCAAATAAACAATAATATTAATGGCGCTTCGCTCCGCTTGTAGTGTGTACGTAGTACCCTTAGTCAATAATATTAGAACAATAAAAGATATAACAGTTTATATAATATATGCAGCTAGAATACTATTATATAACAAACTAATAATTCATAGTCTACGATAGGTACACTTTCTTAGTTTCTGTTGGTACTGAAAATATATATAAAATATATATACAATTTTTATGAATTTTTGGTGATAAAATTTTCTCAAACACGTTAAAACGTCGCACTCCCGATCTCCAACTAATAAATTTTGTATAATGTAATATGAACTCAGTGAACTGAAGATACGCATTAAAAAAATTGAGAAGAAAAACTTTTTACATTCCAATGAAGGGGAAAGTTTGTGCAAAGTTTTGTTTGTTGGAACAGTAAATCAATAGGAGGGGGATTCTTATTGTGAGTAATGGATAATTTATTTACAGGTTTTGTTTCTTGCCACATCTTGCATATTGTCTGAAGATTTGCAATCAGTATTTCGTTTCGTTTTTTATGTTCATTTTTATCACCAAATGATATTTCTAGAATAAACTCTCAATATTCATAATTGATGAAGATTTTATTTTTCACCATTTACAATAATTATTAAAAAGAGGTAACACACCAAGAAAAAATGTTGTGTTTAATGAATATTAAATTTCTTTCTAAAGCCAAGTGAAATTGATATAATGACACGAAAACACAAAATATGATATAATTGAGTGAAAGAAACCTATTGGATCATCTCAATATTTCCATTTTTGTTTCTGTACGTCAACATTTGACTTAACCAAAGCATTTCTATTTGTATTCATTTTCCTAACTCTATTGTGAGTAACTGTTCTTCTTCCCAGAGAACTTGCGAAGAGTTGTGTAGAATTTGTCTTCAGAGTTGGTGCAGAATCAGGCTTCATAGTAGGTTCGGCTGATTTGGACTCATTCTTCAACTTGGTCTTAGCAGAACACTTGACTCTAACACCTGGATATATTCCGACCAATGGTTCTTCTTTCTTCTTGCCCGATGATTTCCAAACTTCTTCGTTGCCTGGTAGTTTTAAGAGGTTTTGCCTCTTTTCGAGTCGCTTCCTAGTGACATCGCTAACAAGGCTTCCATTCACTAGAAAGTAGAAAATGAATCTAATGATAATAAGAGGCATATTATATATTCATTATCCAGTTTAATCAAAATGAGATTTCCAACAGAAGAAAAGAATGGTTCATATTGTTGTGAATTAGATTCAAAATATTTCATATGCAAAGCTACTTCTAACATTTTAGAATATTTCTCTTATTTCTATATTTGAGAGGCGCAAATTTATTTGCCTTAAAAACGTATTAACTCTTATATCCACTTAAATTACTCATCCTAATTAAACAAAATAGTAATGAAGTTTTACTCTATTTTCACTTTTACTTTAACACTATTCAATTTGAATACCAATTATATATTGGATAACATATCAATATATTACCTTTTGTGTAAAGTTCATTGTAGAGGGATCCCTTCTTTTTCCGACTTTTCCTTCTGTTGGAACAGAAGTTTCTGATTTTTGCTCCCCAGACATTTCTCCCAATCATTTTTCTTTTGTTGAGCCGAGTTGGTTTCTGACCATTAGAGTTAGCATCATTGCTGCAATTAGTTCTCCTTTTCTTGTACTTCATTCTATCTCTAAAGTTATCATTCAAAAAGAAGCTGCCTGAGTTATTGAAGAGTTCTTTAGAATCGAAGTTGCTAGAAGTAGAATCTCTAGCCTTCAAATTACTTGTGGTTGGTATTTCTCCGTACAAATTCGAATTGATGAAACTGTCTGAAGATTCAGGTTTCAATTCAAGACGGCCGAAACCTGTGTATTTAGTGGTTTGCTCTTTTTCACTATTAGGAAATTCATTTAATGATTCATTATGATCAATTATTATACAATCGTCTCTCCAAGAAGGCTCTTTACCAAAGAAATACGAATTCTTTTTCCAAGACTCAGACGCCAAAGAAGAGGTAGAGGATTCCATTAATGACGCCTCTGCCGAAGAATTCCTAATTGAAATGTTTTCTCGAGAAGTATATGAAGAAGTGTCACAATTTCCAAGAGAGTTGGCACACGTTTCTGTTCCAATTTGTGGTTTCAAATAACGATTTCGCTCAATTTTACAAAGAGTGCAATCTTTTCTTTCATTTTTATTATATTCCAAAATCATTTCATCATCAATTGACTCAAAACCTAGAAAATTCTGCCACCATCTATCCAAAGAAGACAACATTTTACAACAAACAGCTGTAAGAAGATCAAATTACTTTTGCAATCATCCATAAATTATGGAACAGATCCTTTTTTACCTCGATGTAACGACCTAATTAGTTGCATAATACCCAATAGCTTTCCTAGGGCTATATTACACTAACGACTTCCTGTAGCTACTTCACTTGTTTTCTCTTGGAGAGGAAAGTATAAGGAGTGGAGTTGCCGTGACTGCTTTTTATAGACTGGGACCAATTACCTTGATGGGGTCCTTATCTGTGCCATCTAGAGTATACAGGCATTGTCATATACACTATACAGTGTCTACAGGTAATATCATATACAGTATCTACAGGTATTTTAATGAACAGTGTCTACAGGTATCATCATATAATGTGTATACAGGCCTCATCATCTACAGTGTCTACAGGCATTATCATATACACTGTACAGTGTCTACAGTTATTGTCATCTACGGTGTCTACAGGCCTCATCATCTACAGTGTCTACAGGCATTATCATATACACTGTACAGTGTCTACAGTTATTGTCATCTACGGTGTCTACAGGCCTCACCATCTACAGTGTCTACAGGCCTCACAATCTACAGTATTTACAGGCCTCATCATCTACAATGTCACCTTCACTCTATTTATTTTGCTAAGTGCAGGTTCTAATTATATCCAGAAGGCTTTACCTTACAGGTTAATTCTTCTCTATTAATCTCATAGCTATTACATGCATTATTCTTCTGTTACGTGAATCAAGTATCCGTGACATGTTCATTAATTACTAGGTTGAACTATACTTCCACCATGTACTTTGATACTATTCTACAATGTACTTCCAAGGGGGTTGTGACAATATGCTTTTAATACCATAGATCGTGATAATATAATAGTAGGAGGAATTAAATGCTATTGAATCGTTCTAAACAAGCGGTATATAGTATTCGATGCTATTTCATTTTGTTTCTTAATATCTACGATTTAAAAAGCATATTGTCACAGTCACAACCTTAATTCTAAGCCCCTTCAATTATCATATAACTTAGTGTTAAAAATAAAATAAAAAAATAAAAAAATAATAAAATAAATCAGAAATAAAGTTGTCTAATAAAAACTTTTCACCAGGTAACCGTTTAACGAAAGACAAACACCGATACGTGCGATATCTAGCCAATGACTTTGATTATCGTTACGATAATTCTTTTCCCTGCTGTAATCTAAATATAGTTTTATTTGTTTGCACTGTATATTTACACAACACTTGCATCGCTTGGTAAAACCTTGGGGAAAATTTAGCCCTTGGTGTAAATGAGTAAATTTACCCCTTGGTGTAGATGAGTAAATTTACTCCTTGGTGTAGATGAGTAAATTTACCCCTTGGTGTAGATGAGTAAATTTATCCCTTGGTGTAAATGAGTAAATTTATCCCTTGGTGTAGATGAGTAAATTTACCCCTTGGTGTAGATGAGTAAATTTACCCCTTGGTGTAAATGAGTAAATTTATCCCTTGGTGTAGATGAGTAAATTTACCCCTTGGTGTAGATGAGTAAATTTACCCCTTGGTGTAAATGAGTAAATTTACCCCTTGGTGTAGATGAGTAAATTTATCCCTTGGTGTAAATGAGTAAATTTATCCCTTGGTGTAAATGAGTAAATTTATCCCTTGGTGTAAATGAGTAAATTTATCCCTTGGTGTAAATGAGTAAATTTATCCCTTGGTGTAAATGAGTAAATTTAGCCCCTTGGTGTAAATGAGTAAATTTACCCCTTGGTGTAAATGAATAAATTTACCCCTTGGTGTAAATGAACAAATTTACCCCTTGGTGTAAATAAGTAAATTTATCCCTTGGTGTAAATGAGTAAATTTACCCCTTGGTGTAAATGAGTAAATTTACCCCTTGGTGTAAATGAATAAATTTACCCCTTGGTGTAAATGAACAAATTTACCCCTTGGTGTAAATAAGTAAATTTTCCCCTTGGTGTAAATGAGTAAATTTGTACTTTCTTATTAAGTCTTTCATTTAACATTAAAAAATATATGCAGTATATATTAACAATCTTTTTATAACGAACATTTGATAATTTTTTATTCTACACATCATTATTGTTTGTGAGTTTATATTATTTAACACACAAACAATAAAATAAAATAAAATTATCGGAATTTAAAAATAATGGTAGTGACAATTTATCTTGTTGCAGTATGAACGGTTATAACATAAAATATTTTGCAGTGACGGAGATTTTAAATAGCTAGGATACCTTTGTGTGGGATACTTAAATACCTAGGTAGCAATGTTTCTAGTGCCAACATTGGGACAACATTGGCAATATTGGGACAACATTGGCAATATTGGGACAACATTGGAAATATTTGGACAACATTGGCAATATTGAGGCAACATTGGCAATATTGAGGCAACATTGACAATATTGGGACAAAATTGGAACAACATTGGCCCGAGAATCATTGCTACCTGGGTATAGTTAGGATACTGTTGTGAAGAGTATTTCAACATCTAGAATACCGTTGTGAAGTATATGACATATGATAATTATAGGTGCTATTTAATTTTCCAATTACACTGTACATTTTCTTTAACTAATGAAAGCAATAAACTAAACAAACTATAGAACTACATGTGTTAATTTTAGTTATTTCTGTTTTTTGGCGGATGGGTGGGATAGAATTGTGTTGCTGACGTGTTAATGTAATAAATAATATCATTTAAATATTTTTATATTAATTATAAAAACATATATTATTAATAACATCATTTTAATATTGTTATATTAGGAATGAATAAATATATTAAATAACATCATTTTAATATACTTAATTTATTAATTTGCAACAATTTTTAATAGATATTTTTATAATAATTCATTTGTTATATCTTTCACGTATATTGCATATAATGTAAATTACTATTATTATAATTATTTTATTTTGTGAAATAAACGTATAAAATTCATAAAAATGAATACAAGTAGAATGTTGACAAATAATATTGATAAAATTTTATTATATATTATTAATACTTATTCAATTCAGGTATTACTAGATTTTAAATAATGTTCATAAATATGACAGGTACGTTAGTTTCTATTCAATCTGCATGAAAACATTTCTTAAATCATTCTTTTTTAACTAAAAATAGAACTGATTTAACGGGAAAATAAATCTGTCGAATATAAAAAAACATATTAATCTTTATCTGCAATAATTAATTAAATGTGTTTAATTGAAGTAATTTTGTAATATCGATTTTGAAGTCAAATATTTATATTACATTAAATTTAATTTAATCAATGAATAATTTTTCGTGAAAATAATATTTTATTTTAGAAATTAAATTAAATAATGTGTATTAAATAACATTGCATAATAACATATAGTAAAGATAAAAGGTTTAAATATTTAAAAGAAAATATATTACCAAATAAAAAAAAGCCATGCTTAAAATAAGTAACTAATTAAATAAAAAAATATCTATTTAATAAATGTTCGTAATAAAGAGATGATTTATTTAAGCAACTATGTACAAAATTATCCCCATAATTTAGATGGTTGTAATAAACATTATTGGTCGCAATAGAAATAAGTGCTTACTAATCTGAATTATTTTACAGTAATCAATAACTTATTTTTTTAATTTAAAACATAAACACTACACAATGAGAAATAAACATTACAGTAACTTATTTAAATTCACCCAATATAATTTACTTATTATTTTGCTAAAATAATAATGGTAATACATTCTCCAAAACTGTACAGTTCAATTTATCTTCTATATTTCTCTCATAAGCTGCTCTATGTAAGTAACTGTAGAGATGACATCATCGACTTTGAGGGTGATGTATTTTATGAGTTCCCCCCCCCCCCTCTCTTCATTTCAGCGAGGGGCTAACAATATGTATATCTATAAATGATGTTATTTCATTTACTAAAATAACTACATATATAACCCGGTGCGCAATGTTCCAAATTATCGTATGGTTCCACATTTTCGGTCATATAAGAAAAAAACTACATAATAATTATTATTTCACGTTTATTTCACAGTATCCATGGTACCTGTAGGTATCATGGATACCAATACAATTAAAGTTAAATAATAATTATTAGGTGGTTTCTCTAATATGATCGAAAATGTGGAATCATCCGATAATTCGTAAATTGCCCTACTTGACCAATGAGTTCTAACTCTCACCTACTCCGTGAGGTCTGATTGTGTTTGCAGAATGACTCATCACTTTTGGTAGGGATAATATACAGTCAAATAGAGGAGAACAACAATAGAGATATTTTCGTAAATGAAACCTAAACTTTTTTTCTTACTTTTCTAAAAAATTATAAAACTTTTTAAATTTCTTACATTCCTTGCTTTTTTAAATTTACCTACTTTACTTGATTCTCTCCCTTTTCTTACTTTTCTTACTCTTCTTACTTTTCTTTAATAGAAAGAGAAAATATATATAAAATCGAAAATCTAGGAAAAATTTAATTTAAAATACGAATCCAAAAGTTTCGATTATAACAAATGAGAATAAAATTAATATCTCAATATTTTTTACTCAATTGTTATTTTATTAAATGTTTTAGCGTATGAATTACATTTAAAAAAATATATAATCTAACTAGTATTTTATCATGGACACCAATTAAACTAACGAGTTAAATACTAATTATTATATTTTTCTGTACGACCGAAAATGTGGAACAGTCCAATTACTCGTAACTTACCCTACACTCTATTCCTATAGAAACTTCAGTTGGTGACCATAGTGGCTGTAATGACGTCACAGTTGCCTATGTTCACCATACGTAATTCCTATTAATAAACCACGACTTAAATTACATCACCAATGCTAATAGAAAGGGAGAAAATATAGTATTTGAATTATTTATTACAGTGGTTATTAGAAAGATATTAAACAAAGGAAAACCTATTTGTATTTACATTAGAAGAATTAATTGTCATTAGGGTAAGTTCCGAGTTATCGGACAGTTCCTCATTTTCGGTCCTGTAAGATAGAACTACATTGTAAAAGTTAAATAATATATGATCGAAAGTATGGAAAGGTAATTTTTTTCACTATTAAATACACGGTGATTATTACTGTCCTTTTAAACACAATGATATATAATAGCAAAAACAAAATATATAAAATACTAAACACATTTATACATAATATTAGAAACAAAATATGTAATATCTAAAAAATATCTATAAACCACTGCAAAATATATATATATATATATACTATATATTTGTAACTCTAAAAATAGAATATCATTAGTAAAATATATTGTCGAAACCTCGATGAAAACATAATCTCTTGTGAAGAAGAATCGTGTTTTTCGTTTACGTCATGCGAGTATTTAGAATAATTTTCTAGCGGTTAAACACCTCCGTTTACTGACATGTGCATAAATTACAAATAAATAATGTAAACAAAATAACAACTTTCACAATGTCAGTCAATGGGAAAATAAAAGATTAGTTTAATATAAAATAACTATACAGTGAAGTTAATTTAACACAAATTAAATTATTTTAATATAAATAACTACACAGTAAAGTTATTTTAACATAAAATAACTGCACAATAAAGTTATTTCAACATCAAATAACTACACAATAAAGTTATTTCAACATCAAATAACTACACAATAAAGTTATTTTAACATCAAATAACTACACAGTAAAGTTACAAGTTAAGATTTCAAACAAGAACAATAGAATAATATTGATATATCTTTCATTTCCTTTAATGTATTTATTAGTTAACTTTTTTATCATTATATAACATATAAGAAAGTACTGGGATATAATCATAGAAATTAAAACTTTTTAGTCTTAAATATTTATCATAAAAGTTATAATGAATGGAAGTATTGCATCTTAAATAAATGTTCAAGTTTTATTTAACATTAAATAAATGTTAAACCTACATCTCTATTTAAAGCAATAGAATCAACATTCAACTTCATTGAATGTTATTGACAGTAAAATGATAACTAGGTATAGTTATTCGAAGATAAAAGATAAGATAAGGTTTCACCTGTCACAAAGAGTGCAGTCAAATACCAAAGATTAAATTAGTAACTATAGATAACAAGTTACAAAGAAACTGAAAAATATTCCACCAGAGATGTTCTCTATGATATACTGATTTATTAATATAAAATATTATAGTAGTAATTTAGTACAGTAAATATGAGATAACTATTAACAAGTTACAAAGAAATAGAAAAAATGTTCTCTAAGATATATCGACTGATTGAAGTAATTTGAGTCCACTAGTACAGAACCTAAAAACTTGGCAGAGGTTCAACACTATATGAGTGTTTGGTAACTGCATGTGGTAACTGTCTGGTAACTAACTGTGTGTGAGTGGTAACTGTGAGTGGTAACTGCGAGTGAGTGGTAACAATGAAAGATAGATGTTTGTAATTGATTACATTTCGACGTTATTTTCCTAAAAGTCTAAACCTAGAATAGAAACACGAGATTGCGGTAATGAACTAACCAATAGACTGATGAAATTTAAGTTTCTGAAGAATAAATTGAACTAAGGAAAATAAAAGTCACTAGAGTTATAGTTTGAGGTAAATTTTAGTAAAGAAAACTTCGTTGTTTATAAACAAATAAAGGAGAACCAATTGACTTTGAACTTTAACTATATGAAGCCATACAGGGTCTCTACAGCGGAACATCACCTTTAAATAAGATATTGATTGGTGTAGAGCACCACTGGCAACAAATTTATAGGTGCAAATGATGTAGTTTAATCATTGGAGCAGAATTAATATGTATATGTCATAGAAAGGTTACATTTCAATAGGTATAGATATGTGAAAGTATAGTTTAGTGGTATAACTCTAGTACAACATTCTTTCCTGAGTTACTGTAATTCGAAATATGGTCAAAAATTTGGCAATAATAACCATTGAATAATGTGCGTGACCTGTAGAATGGACAATTATTTTCCTTTGTAGTGAGTGTCTGTTATACTATCGTCCGTTGTACGAGCTTTGAATGTATTGCAGACTTTAATTGGGACCAAGGTACAAATAAGTGCAAATACTACTAAATAAGAACAATTTTCATCTTTTTATAATTTGTTAAGTTGGAAAAAATAAAAAGGTGAATGATTAAAATACCTTAAATTGATCGTTTATAGTTAATTAGATGTTAGATTATGGTATATTTCATATGCTTATAGTTATATTTTTTATAGTATAAATGCATTGAAGTAACTACCTAAAGTAAGTAAAAAAACATCCTAAGCACGCCATTAGAGTTATAGTGTTTGTTTTAAGATGCGAGTTTTTTTATTTAATGTGTGTACCTAGCCACACCTACCTAGGTACACACCTAGTAAATGGGTTAGCTGCGCAAACTGTTACTCACTAAATCAACCATAATGCTTCTAATATAATATGTAAAAAAGATTGGATATATTATATTGCGAATTACATAATAAATAAAAAAACTGGGAGATATTAAATAGAGATTACCACCATTTTTATCACCACTATTGTCTTATTACCACCAAATTCTAATACCTCTCAGTGTAGTTAGTACCCAACAAATAAAGTCCAATTACCAGCACTTCATTTTCTTTTATATTATTTTATATAAATAGTAATACATCTATATATAAAACTCAATGAAGTGCATATGCAACGAAGTGCAACTAACCTTCTTAGTGAAAGGGGCAAAACATTAATATGGATGGAAAAGAGTTCTATTACCTCTTATTGAGTCACTTTTCATAAATATTACAAACTTCATTGTCTTGGACTGTCCCAAAACACATTATTTTAAAACTTCTATATCTACATTAACAATTATATTTTATTCATAACCAACTAGAACCAAATAAAAGGAATGTGTTTTAGCTAAGTAAAAAGAAGTACACTTATTATTGTGTAACATGAAATGGAGTAGAGTACATTAAGGTCATTTGAACTCTAATTTTGACGCATGGTGAATAAATGGTCACATTAACCTTAAGCTAAATTATTCTACAGCGCTATCTAATATGCTTTGTTGTATTTATTACAAGGTTTAACAAAGTCTATATAATATAACGTACATAATATATAGTGGTAAGATTTGGTTTTCTCCTATTTTAATTTCAGGTTAATGTATCGTATCCATGACCTCTTCTCAATCACTTCTAATGTGATTGCTGCTAAACAAATAATAATATTCCATATATGTATTACAATTTACATACTAGTAGTAAACCAGAGTTAAGAAAGATAAACTGACTAACCTAAAAAATAGATATTCATCCTAAACAAAATGTAATTTATTTTTAACTTGGTTTTAATCATTGACTACATCATTCAGTACATCATTAACTATGTACTTTATCATTGACTATGTACTTTATCATTGACTATGTACTTTATCATTGACTATGTACTTTATCATTGACTATGTACTTTATCATTGACTATGTACTTTATCATTGACTATGTACTTTATCATTGACTATGTACTTTATCATTGACTATGTACTTTATCATTGACTATGTACTTTATCACTGACTATGTACTTTATCATTGACTATGTACTTTATCATTGACTATGTACTTTATCATTGACTACATCATTAACTATGTACTTTATCATTGACTACATCATTGACTATGTACTTTATCATTGACTATGTACTTTATCATTGACTATGTACTTTATCATTGACTATGTACTTTATCATTGACTGTGTACTTTATCATTAACTATGTACTTTATCATTGACTATGTACTTTATCACTGGCTATGTACTTTATCATTGACTATGTACTTTATCATTGACTATGTACTTCATCACTGACTATGTACTTTATCATTGACTACATCATTAACGATATACTTTATCATTGACTACATCATTGACTATGTACTTTATCATTGACTATGTACTCTATCATTGACTATGTACTTTATCATTGACTATGAACTTTATCACTGACTATGTACTTTATCATTGACTACATCATTAACTATATACTTTATCATTGACTACATCATTGACTATGTACTTTATCATTGACTACATCATTGACTATGTACTTTATCATTGACTACATCATTAACTATGTACTTTATCATTGACTACATCATTAACTATGTACTTTATCATTGACTACATCATTAACTATGTACTTTATCATTTACCATGTACTTTATCATTGACTGCATCATTGACTATGTACTTTATCATTTACCATGTACTTTATCATTGACTACATCATTGACTATGTACTTTATCATTCACAACATCATTAACTATGCACTTTATCATTGACTACATCATTAACTATGTACTTTATCATTGACTACCTATATCCAATACTACCTACATCCAGTAGTTCCTGCATAGAGATTTGCGTCACGCTTATGAGTTGCTGTTGCGTGAGTGGAGCCATTTACATTGTAAACTACTTACTTACTTCTATCTCTTTAACCTACTCTAGAGCCAGCGTGAGATATTAATGTCTCTCCTTGTCTCTTTAATGTCTCTCGTTATATTTCTATTATCTCTTTCTCATTCTCTCTGTATAATAAAAAATGAGATACATTTAACTATTTTCAAAATATAAAAAATATTTTATCAAGTAAGTCAGTTTTTTTTTCGAACCTAATCAAAACATTCAAAGTTAAAACAATAAAAGCGGAGATTGAAATAGAAAGAGAACTACGCAAAACACTTAAACATTTTGGTAAAATTTTAACGTCTGTAAACATCTTCGCTAAATTATAACGTCTGTAAACAATTGTACAATGTGTATTTTTTTTAATGAATAATAAATATTATATATTTTTTTCTTATATCACCAAAAATGTGAAATTGACCGACAATTCAGAACTTATACCCTATGTTCCCTCTCCTTATATCTACTTACACCCCCCCCCCCCCCATTCTGATTCCCCCCTCTCTTTCTCTCCAATCCCCCCCCGTACACTCTCTTCGAAATCGATGCTTAATTCACTAACGCATAATTGTTGTGGTTGTTTTATCTTTTAAATTACAGGGCGGTGTGATTGGCAAAGAAATTAAAACTTAGGTTCTTATTCGTAATTCTTTTTACTTTTGATCTGCAAGGAAATAGTCACCTTTAATTTCTTAGCTTCAACGTCATCGTGTCTCTATTAATTAATAAATCACGATATTTAGAAATAGAAATTTAATTAATCATCACTAGTTTCAAACAGTGAATATCTTATAAAAGATCAATTAATTGCAATTTATTCATATATATTTTCATGGAAAAATAAAATAGATGATATTAATAAATACACTTTTACAATGCTAATAATCTCCTTTAATAATATTTAAATTTAACTTAAATCATGATTTAAGTACAACTATAAACTTACCTTTAAGAACTGTAAAACTAGTAGGCAACTGTCAGTCTACGTATAGTAAATCGTTCAATACGCTAGTACTGCTATTTCATTGATAAATTAGGTACTCTGGTGCTAGTGCTATGAATATTGCAACACTGCAAGCGATACGCTTACAACCTCTTGCACTGAACGACAAAGACTCACTGAGAGGCAGCCAGCCACTGTTTGAAAAGTCAACGCCAGAGAGCCACTCATTTCCAAAATGCAGTTTTTGTGTCTGTGCGCATGACAGGCCATTAGGTTCTAAGCCCAGCCCAAGAGAAAGATAGCAATAGATGTGTACAACGGCCTGAAAATGCGTACAACGGGTTGAAATGTGTATAACGGGTTGAAATGCGTACAACGGCCTTAAGAACGTGTACAACGGACTGATAATATGTGCAACAGACTAAAATGCTTGCAACGAACTGATAATTATGTACAACGGCCTGATAAATGTGTACAACGGCCTGGTAAATGGGTACAAAGGTCTGATAAATGGGTGCAACTTACTGAATCACTTATAACAGTCTGAGAATCGCCTAAAAGGCCCGAAGGTGTATACAATGGCCTGAGAAACGTTTAAAACGGCCGGGGAAATGTGTGCAACGGCTTGAGGAATTCGTACAACGGCCTGAGAATGTGTACAACGGCCTGAATAACAAGTACAATCGACGACAATAAGAATTCTAAACTCTTAATTTTAGGTTTCCCTATGTCCAATACAGAGTAGTGATAAAAAAATATCGCAGATAAAATCTGTTTTTTTTTGATGATATTTAGAGGTGACAAAAGTCAATTGAAAATATGTCTTTATAGACAAAAAAATCGAATATTCATAATATGCCAGTTTATTTTAAAATTTTCTTATGGAGCAGGATTATGTGTACACTTTACAATTAAATAATTAACACTTTAATCATAATTCCTGAAATACTTACGGAGATCGAAACACCCTCCATTGGATCGGCTGGCAGAAATAACCCATTCATAGTTTCTTCTTTTTGCTTAATAAGTTCTGTTGTGAATTATAGGCCAAGACACCGGTGGTCAATAGCCCTCCTTTTAAATAAACCAAACCAGGCAATAAACTCAGGCCAAGCAACTCCTGTCCTGTGCAAAAACAAAACCGTCAAAAAACAGGAAACAAAAGGTCCAATTCTGTTTTATTTGGTTCAATACTTTTTGAGTAACATGCGAATAACAAGATTGCAAATAAAATAATAAAAAAAATCCTATGCTATTCATACAGGGGTAAATATTGTCGATCAAAACAAAACCATTCACATTTTTGCGAAGATAATACATAAATAAATATATGCTAATCAAAATATAACCGCAATTTTGAGAAGATAATAACAAGAAGTACTTAGCTTTTGCAATAAATATGTTCAGTATTATTCATTGTTAATAATATATATAAAATCATTTATTGCTAACAAATTACATAGGTGTCTTTGACGGGTGGATTTATAGAATGGGATTTTTGACCGAAATAGAGGGGGTTATAGCGTGTTTTTTTGCTTGTCCTAGAATTCAAAATTAATTCTAGTTGTCTCTACGAGCCAGTGCTGTAAGAGTATACACTGTAGTTACATAAACTTGGTCAATAGGTAAATTTTAAAATAAACAGGCATATTAGGAATACTCGTATTTTCTGTCTATGAAGATGAATTTTCAATTGAATCTATAGATAGAGTTCGAATGACCTCGTATTTTGCATGGGTTAATCTTTCATGAGTAAGCAGTATGAAACAAATGGCTATTCGATATAATCAATTTAAGAAATTCATTCCTATGTACTATTGTCACCCTATAGCGTACAACGGCTTGACGATGTGTACAGCGGCCTCACGATATGTACAGCGGCTTGATATTGCATACAGCGGCCTTAAAATGTGTACAACGGTCTGATAATGCGTACAGCGGCATGACGATGCGTATAATGGCCTGAACTATTTTATTTTAAAGGCAGTTTAATTAATATTTTCTTAAATTTTAGATTGACTCGAAAAAATCTTTTCCGATAGGAGGTTTGAAAGAAGAAATTTCACTGTTACTTTTATTCAAACCTGAAATCATTGACAAAATATGAAAAATCATACATAATGTAACTTATCAAACCCGACCAAAATATTGACGAAACTAATTCCTAAATGCTCTCTATGAATAAACTGATACAGTGACATTAAACTTAAGCTATTAATTAACGTACCAGAAAACAATTAACATCTATTAAATAATCTCTAATATTTATCTACAATTTCAATATTAATAATTATAATTAATTGCCTTTGAATAAATATTTAAAAAGATTGAAGTACTGTGGATTCATCAATTTGATATCTACTATCCATCTTAAAGTACGTTTTGGATGTAGCGATTGTTGCGATCATCGCTCAGCGATTATCTCTGAGCATCAGTTCAATGCTAATCCTATGGGACTGTTTTGCAACGAGCGATTATCGCTAAGCACTAGTTCAATGTATTCCTATGTTAGTGAGCGATTATTGCAACAATCGCTGCATTTAGAACGAACCTTTATTCTACATAAATCTGTGATCATTTCACCAAACGTTTTTAAAATTACTAAATTACGCAGTTTAACAATCTACTTCCTAATAGTGAGACAAAATAAGCTAGACTAGAACTTATACCGCTTTACACTCAACAAATACATTCATCTTCATTAAAATTAAATCTTTTCGGAGATGGAAAATATTTTCCGTCAAAAAATATCAATAATATGAATGTATTTCAAAAGACATTTGGGTGCAATTCAAATAAAAACGTGAATAATGATATACAAATTATTTCATCTAAATATTAGGATCCTGTAAATATTTTTCTAGCGCTATAACAATTGTAGTGGTCAATGAGAGGCGCGTGTCCTATCTAAAGTTTGATTCATATTCTGAATATTCCTGGATGCAGTGGTGCAATTGGACAGAAATGAGTAATTTTCAGTAGGTCCGTTTTCTGTAGGTCCGTCCAATAGCCAATATGTTCTTAATCTTATCAGTTTTGTGCCACTTTAATATTTGACTGACGACTCTGGTGATCTCTCGGTCCATCCAAAAGCCAAAATGTTGGTAAATTTCCCTTTCCCTGTAAATAGAAAAGACTTTGGTGTTATATTTGGACTCATGGCTCTGGTTTTAGTGTATTCAGTCTGCATCTGAAATTGTACCTTCACGTCTTGGTAACCTCTGAACTCAAAGACATAGCCACCCACAGCCTCCAGTAACTCTTTAGAAGAGTGGGTCACGTGAACCTTCATGGCTGCAAAGAGAAAATATTATTGGTGTGCATCATTACAGAGCTAGGAACTAAGTGAATAGTCCAGGTCCGGATTTTATTTTATTAGAAGCATTCCCTTGATGTTCATCTGACGTTAAAATCAGAACAGAAGACATGGTCAAGGTCAAGATCCTTGATCTTGGCAGAAGACCTGACTCCTTTTTCATCATTACAATGTCCTTCATGAAGGGAACGTGAATATAAGGTGTACCTATTGATGTATCTTTACTCATTTTAATTGATGTAATTAGCAGTGAACTCTTAGCTACATTGCATAGTGAAATTATTATCTCAAAGATCCAACTCTCAGAATTATTTTTAGGGAATGAGATAACGAACGAATTACACATGCTTACTTTCCCCGGTAGATTCCATTCTTGAAGCAACATTCACAGTGTCTCCAAAAAGACAATAACGTGGCATTTTAGTTCCAACAATTCCTAAGATAGAACAGGAAAATCAATTATTCAGAACTATTTATTATAATCAATTGTATGATAAATCATTAATTTTTACCAGCAACACAAGGTCCTGAATTCATGCCAGATCTTATTTCAACAGGTTTCTCGGGACGATGGGGAATCTTGAAGGCTTTAATTTTATCTACCAGATCCAAAGCAAGATCAGCAATTTCAGACACATGTCGAATGCCTGTAACGGAATTGTCTGCTTATAATATTTTTTAATTGAACATTGATACTTAATTAGGCAAAGATTATATTCTGAAATTTACCGTTCGGATGCGGAAGACCTGACACTACCATATACGCATCACCAATCGTCTCAACTTTATACACATCAAAATTCTCAATACGGGAATCAAACATGTTGTACAACGAGTTGAGGAACGCAACTACCTGAAATAAATACGGAGTTTTTGTTACAAATTATTGATATTGTGAAGGTAAATACAATATAGATAGTTTTAATAATTCAGGGACCTGTAGAGGAGTAGATTCGGAAGCTAACTTTGTGAAGCCAACGATGTCGCAGAAGTACACCGTGACACAGCGGTAGCTCTCAGCAGGTACGGATTTTCTGTCTCTCAGCTGAATGGCCACTGGTTCCGGCAACATTTGGTAGATGAGGCGGTCTGATCGGTGTTTTTCCCTTCTCAATTCTCTGGTTCTACTACTCAAACTAGCGGCGTAGAGCTATCAACAATCAAAAGTTCGACTTAGGTTCTGGTTTTTTAAATTCCACCTACTGCTTATAAATAGCAAATACTGTAAATTTATAAATAATTCAATTTGGACTGTAGGGTATAGTAAGAGTTGTTTTGTTTAGATATTCCTTAAGTAGTTAGCACCTGAAGTCCAATTTACCAAAGAAAATTGTGAAGTTGTAAACTTGTTGACTAGTATTTTAAGTCCAGTTTTTCTCTCAAATTAACACCACTAACCACTCTTCTTCAAACATTTTATTTGTCATTATTAATGAATAATTAGGTGTTTATATAAATAGTTACTGCATACTATAATTTTATTCTCACTTGAATGGTGTTGGTGGCATGTCTTGTGAAGAAAATGATCACAGGAGATATAAGAAGAACTATCATCAGAAGCAAAACTGAGAGTGAAGATTGGGTGTCGGCACGAGTTACCTCCGAGTTCATGAACTTCCTGTTAAAACATTTTGAACACGTTATAGAGATTATTTGTTATTATTAATAAATAAAAAAAACAATTTATCCATATTGAAAAGTTCATCTAATTAATGAACAGATAGAATAGACGAAAATTCTACGACTAACCTTATCATGGTAAGGATACTCTCCTGAAGATTTCTCAGTTCATCTGTGAGACTAACCATCATGTAGTAGTACTCATCAGCAACACTCAAACTGACTTCTCTCTCTAAATTTTTCTTGATTAAACGACGCCTGGATGACATATTTTAAGACATGAATATTCAGGATGGTGCATTGGATATAGTGCAATCCTAAAGATAATAATTCACTCCTTACCATGTGGAGATATTTTGAAACTCCGAATCACTGAGGGTGGTAAGTGAGTTGACAGCATCTCTTATCACTGGTACAAAATCAGTTGTCTGGTTAAGAGATTTCCATGCAAGAGCGTCGTAAGTCAAGTAATTAACAAATCTTTCGGCGTTTAAAGTTCCTCTCCCAAAATAATTCAATCCTTCAACCGTTGATATTCCAAAGAACTCAACAGATCTGATCAAATCCTTGTAAGACAGCAGTAATCTGGCGATGAAATATGGCGATGAATTATATTCTTTTTACTAAATACAATAATAATATTAAGATATTTAACGCAATACCTACTTCCAAATTGATGAAATGTCTGCATCTTTAATCCGTTGAATCATTGCATCCATAATGTAATAATTTATAGAAGTGTACCAATTCATTTTAGCTTGCACGGAATCCCCTTCTCCTTGGTAATTCGGATTGACAGATTCTCTGAAATCGAACATTTGACATGAAATTAAAACTTATAAATTTTAGTGAGAATTAAATATTCTATCATCGTCGTAAGAAACCTCAGGTCTTCCAATTTGATTTGAAAGCGAAGTTTTGAATTCAAAATTTGGAAGCTTGTTTCTGTAAACTCTGGCCAAGTATGAACCTCTTCTAAGACATGGTCAGTACTTGCAAAGGTCTCAGATAAACTCGTTCTGAAATAAAGCAAAAATATAACTTATCTATCAGATTGGGTAAATTTATTATCCATAGTTTTAGTTAGTCTCAAAACCAAAACCTCAGTCTTGTTCCATTTGAGAAAATGTAATAGGCTACTTCAGCTCTTTCGACTTGCAGGGCAGTTAGAAGAAGGCCCATTTCTACGGTACCGTCAACCTGGTTGGGAATTCAAAATTAATAATGAATAAATTGGTGAATGAGGATTTATGTGAAATGAATCTCTAAGTACCTGTCTTCGTAATTCCTTCATTTCAGACTGATAAATGATAATATTCATCATAGACCAACAATTCTGAGCGATTAAAGCAGCTATTGGAACGAATGGCAATAACAGCATCTGACTTTGATGCCATCGTTTGCCAGATCCGCTTACTGGGTTGAAAGAGCAGCATCCTGTACGCACTGAGACCACAGTTGAATCATCACATGAGCCACCTGATGGCTCACTTAAACCTTCGACGTCCATGCCCTGAAACATTTTTTAAATGAAGTAAACTATTTCATTTGAGAATTGTAGTTCAATTATTTCAAGACACCTTACCAAGTAATCCGGTTGTTGATGTTGTTGATTTTTTTGCGGACTGAAAATGAATTTTAATAGTATCTATAATTTTCCAATTTACATACACTTTGATTTCAACAATTTTGCCGAATCTTACGTGTTCGTCGTCATTTTTGAGGGAGTTGGAGAATTCGATCGTGAAATTTGATGCTGGAAAGACTCCTTCAGTTGATTTGTTTTAGTTATAGTGGCCTGCAAATATCCAATAATATCAAAGTGTAAAGTTCTAGTCTATTTCTGACATCAATTCACTCATCTTGACTAAGAGCTAACTTAACTAGCTGGAGTAATTACTTGAAGAATCCCTGAGGTAGTGACATGTCGCAAGACACTTCCATGCCACATTTAGACGGTCACTGGTCCCATTCTTCGTGACAACCCTACTGTCATCGAGAGACTTCAAATTTCGATGATTACTACTCACACTAAGCTTCATTATTGACTTTTTGATTGAACGATAAGCTTCTTACAGATTTTAAAAGAGATTGTTGATCAATTCTCTAAATCTCTTAAACCTATTATCGGAAACTTATTATAGGATCCAACTACGATAAATGTCTAAATGATAAGGAATCGACGGATAATTTTCATATTTCAGGGTATACGTTTGAATTTTCATAGATAAATAGATAAAAAAATTGAAATGTAAGGTTTTTAGATATTATCACTTTATTCCTTCCCATTTCGGATAATGAAAAATTCAAATTTTAAATTTTTGAATTAACGGTATTTTCAAATCCCCATGTACTCACCTCGAAAATATTTCATACTCCAATAAAAGCGAAAACTGACAATTATAAGTTAGTGAAGCTCTTTTTTTCCCCCGAAATGCGTCGTTAAATTTTGAGAATAAATTTAATTTATCAGCAAAATCACCCCACATAATATTAATCAATTGCTAAATTAATGAAAATTTTGAAGTAGCGAAGAGAAAAACAACACTCATCAATGATGAGATATATTTAGTTGTACAACTTCATTTTCAACCTCTACTTCCGCTAGTATCAGAAAATAATTCAAAAAGACCAATTATATGTGATTACTAAAATTCATTCAAAAATACAAATAACTATTTGCAAGCTGAAACTATAGATAAAGTTATTCTAGTAGCTCTCAAATAGAGAGAGAGGACTTCTTATTTGGATAATCTGTTTCGAATAAATTAAATTGACAAGAACAGAAATAACAAACAATTAATATTCTATACTTTTGATGTCTAAAATATATACAGACAACTTTTTGCCACAGGTAACGGTGTGCAGACGTTTCGTCGACAGACGTTTCGCCGACAGACGTATCGTCGACAGACGTTTCGTCGACAAGACGTTTCGTCGACAGGACTTTTCGTCGACAAATTTACGTAAATGGGATATTAACCATTTCTAATGTTACAAAACATGTACTTTTACAGAATAATGATCAAAATACAAAATGGAATGATGGTCATGATGAAAACTATTAAATATATTTAAATCGTTTTCCTACTTTAATATTAAACCAAAACTACTCAATGATAACAAATTATTTTAATGTAATTCAATACTTTTAGGTCGAGTTACGTTTGTGATATTTAAAATTTACAACAATTTCCTCTCAATAATTTACGTTTCATAATAATAAGATTTATATCGTCGGATTTGTCATTGACAAGCCATTATCAGTAGGTAAATGCCCACTGTTCGGCTACTGCGAGTGTTCGGCAAAGTGATAATCCTAGATTGAATTGCATGATTTTATAAAAATTTAACTCGCCGTTGAAGGTTTATAGATATTTCAGTTTTTTTTTACCAAAAAATGATTCTTAAGAAACAAGTAGTTGGCTTAAAATAGAAAATGAAACGACATCCCATTTTCATATTTTGATCATGTAAGAAACAAATATTAAAAATCCTCTCTGAGAAAAATATGAGTTTATTACATAATATTGTAGAACTAGGGTATCATTATCAATATTCTCAAAGTACTCGAGAGTCGAAAAGACACCTTTACCCGAGCCAACACGGCAAGATTCGAGAGGCAGTTGTGACACTTGAGGCTTCTTATAGACAAAGAATTAATTTAAAAAATGCTCTTTGTGTTTTAATTTAGTCCTTTAGTTTACAATGATTTCATTATTTGGTACGATATAAATTGTCTTGCATATACAATTTTTCAAATTACTTTAAAATAATTTTGTATTATCGAGTAGTTCTGGTTTAGTACCTATTAAAGTAGAAAAACGATATAAATATATTTTCCCTACCATTATTCTATTTTGTAATTTGATCGTTTGATACATTATTCTGTTAAAGTACATGTTTTGTAATATTAGAAATTGTTAATATCCCATTTACGAAAATTTGTCGACGAAACGTCTTGTCGACGAAACGTCTGTCGGCGAAACATCTGTCGACGAAACGTCTGTCAACCCAGGTAACGAGTGTGAAAAAAAGCCATCATTAAGCACCAATTAGGGTACGTTACGAATAATCGGACTGTTTCAAATTTTCGATCAAATAAGGAAAAAGTATATATTTAATATTTTATTACATTTGTTAAATATTCTTTTGATATAAAAATATTGAAGAATATTAGATATTCTTTTCTTATTTGATATAAGATGTAGAGCCATCCGCTGGTTCAGAGCTTACCCTATTCTAATTGGACATTTTGTTACTCCTGATAGCCTGAGAGGAGTACCAAAAAAATCATTCGGGAGAAGATTGATGAGAATTGAATTAATAAACGTAGTACTTTTCTCAGGTACCTCAAATAAAAAGACACGGTCACTACGCCTGAATTTTGTTGGGGCGTTCCTTGAACGGTGAAAAATTTCTTCACTGCTCATTACCGTTCACCAGAAGCTGTTCCTCGTTATAGCACCTGCAAAGTTCACCACTGCTCCATCAACGCTTAATCAAAGTTTGACACAGCTAGATCCAAGTTCGTGGACGTTCGTGTCACCACTAAACTAACGCTCGCTACCCTTAACCCAACGTAGGCTTCAGCGGTGCAGCGTTATGACAACGCCCATTTTTCTTTTCTTTTTCCGATTTTGTACATTTTTTTCCGTGCACAAAATAGGGAAAAAATCGAAAACACGTTCATTGCTGTAGCGATGCACCTCTAAAGTCGGCGTTGCTAAAGTTAGTTTAGCGGTATGGAGTAATGTAAACTCCATAGTATCGCGAAACCAAAGCTCATCACCGTAATGGATCGCTGCTTTAACGTCAGACACCGTTCCAGCAATCCCGTGTTCACCTGTAAAATTGTTTCAACTGCTCCACTAAACTGTGTGCAACGATTAATCACCGCCTGGGCAAAGCTGATGAAGCAGCGGTGGTACAGTATTCAAAATTTCTGCGTTAGTTCAGCGGACCCAAAATGTCCACGTACTTGCGCCTAGTCCGACTCTAGCGGTACCAAACTTTGTCTGGGCGTTGTCGGAGCAATGGTGAAAATTTCCTGCTCCTCACCGCTCGGAATATATTGTGCAGCTCAATACTTTCGGAGCGGTAGGAGGCATCAAAAGATGTGGTCAAGCGTATACGGCGTTGTCTGAATGGGGGCCAACTTCTGATGAATGGTAACCTGCGGCGATGAATTTTTCACACAGCTTTAAGCGGAATACCGCTAAACTAACTTCAAACACCAACCAATCCAACGTTCGCGTTACTGCTAAACCCAAGCTCACTATCGCTAAAGCCCGTATTACACTATGGCGCTCGCCATAGCGGTGTCGTCTCTCTCTACAGATATGGCGCTCACCATTATCAAAATTGCTATTACACTAGACGAGTCGATATGGCGGTGATCGTGCATTGAAACTTAAGGAAAATTGAAAAATTTAATATGAAATGAATCGTACCAATAAAATTCGATGCTATCACGAATATATATTCAGTTAATTATCTTTTTGATAGTTGTGTGAAACAATTCCAAGCGTATATATTAAAAAGTTTAATTCCATTGAATGTATGGCAACACTGGACACTGCACAAAAGCGTTCATTCCTTTTTTGTATCGCGCAGTAGCCGTACAAAGTCTTAAATAACTTTAAAAATGAAACTAAATACTTTTTCCACTACTTTAAATCTCTTTAGCAGGTTTCAGTGATAATTTCATCACCTCTAAAACGGTGGCGGTGTTGGTTCTATCGCGCAGTGAGCGATCACAATTTCGTGGTGCTCGCCAAGACATTTTTCGCTATTAGAGAGAAAAGGGGCGGAGTTAGAGAGAAAAATAACAAAATTGTGGCGACCGCCATAGCGAGCGCCACAGTGTAATACGGGCTTAAGCCAACGCTATAGCAATGCCAACTTAAGCAGCGTACTCCTTTGGCAAAGCTCCTGTTTTCAATTTTTTCCCTTTTGTGCTCAGTGATGAGCGTTTTCGAAATTCAATCCACTCTACTTACCGTTCAAGAAACGCTTCAACAAAGTTGGACAGTGTGACCGGGGCTTTAGAAAACTTCTTGTGGATCTAATTTTAGATTTCATAAGAATATATCAACTAAAAATTGGTGTGATTGAATTTGGTGAAAACTGAAAACACAGATAGATTAAACTCAGTCGAGACTTGATTTAGTGCTCAAAAATATCTACGAATGGTGGATATACCAGCTGCAATGTGAATAAGATATAAAAATAATATATATTGTAGGGAGTTATTAGAATATTGTGGGAGTTTCGAGATGCAAGGTCAGTGATGAGCACTTTTCTATTTGTAATAATTTTTTTTCAATTTTGTAATAAGTTTTTTCAATTTTGTAATAATTTTTTTTTTAATTTTGTAATAAGTGATAAGATAAGATTTAAATTGGCAGAGTTTCAATTTCTAAATTAGAAGATCATAAAAATGTGAATAATAATTTTCGAGAAGTATGAAAGAATTGCATCTTCCTTTTAAAGTTTGTGTGTTGCTCCATTCTCGTATAGCGTTAACGTAAACCCAAACAATGGGTAATTATTAACTATAAGGCAGTGTCAAATGTGTTGAAACAAGCTAAAGAAACTAAATTTGATTGCAACTTAACTATAAGTATTGTTTAGAAAGTGCATTCATAGAAGAGAAAAGTTTATCGGTGTGTTGGGATCTGAAAATATCCTTAAAAATTTAGAGAATCATAAAATGTGTGATATTGTTTATAATTTGAGATGAATTGCAAACTACACTTTTTCATGCTTAATAAACTTCTTGGTAGAAAGTATTAACCCTAATGAGTTTGGCTATCAGAATGTATGGGAATGTTTGACTATGTGTTTAAAAACACATGTCTTATTTATAAACCAACGGTAGTGTGTTTTTAACAAGTTGATAGTATATATACTAAACTAATGTGTATCAAATTTAATGTAAAATATTTAATATATAAGGATAAATAAATACATAGGTATAACTTATACGAGACATTGGCAACTGAGAGAACAAAGCTGTGATTGGGTGGAATGTGACCCCATCACAGATCGCGTATGTGTACTGCATGAAAACGTGGACTGTGTGGTGCGCTTAGAGGCTACTAGGTTTTATTTCTACGTTG
Source organism: Caprella mutica (assembly GCA_947561585.1). NCBI lineage: Eukaryota > Metazoa > Arthropoda > Malacostraca > Amphipoda > Caprellidae > Caprella > Caprella mutica. Next base: position 89,607 of record CANNZV010002487.1, read on the forward strand.
CCACACGCCACCAAATTACAATTTATGATATTAACGCTGTTTTACGCCGATACGTAAATATTTTTTAACTTTTAAATGTAGTAACAAAATCAAGAAATGCCGATGAACTTAAAGGAATGACATAAAAGATATAAAGTAATTTAAAAAGGATTTGCTTAGAAAGCATACGTCAAAATCATTAGGTTTAAGGCACGATTTCATTATGATTGTCTAATCATTTAATTCAATGTGGTTACAAAATGCCTTGATGATTTATTTAACGAAGTTCGGACCACATGAGCAAAATCCCAATGAAAGAAAATGTGCAAATTCGGTTACAAAAAGTGTTGCTGCAAATATCGCAACAGGAATTCATCAACAAGAAATGGACAAATAAATATGCATAAGATTAGCATATTGATTCACCATTTGACACAAGAAATATTCTCGCTTTCAGCTCATATTCACTGAATCGCGCTATTCATTTTAGCAATCAGAATAAAGGTGAGTTAAGCAGTTTGAGGTTCTCTGCCTTCCATTGAGAAAGTTGAAGATGGATCACTGAGAAAATAATAATTTCTATTCAAGAGGGTTATCAAAGTATTAACGTTGACGGTTTTTAATATTTGAGCTCTCGTTGGTATTCCTAAATAACTCTCTTGATAATACGGAAAATCCATTTAATATGAATATTTTTGATCCAATTTCTTGTGATATGCTCTTATACACCAGTTGAAAATCTTGATAGTTTCTCTATATTTTTTCTGGTTTAGAAAAGTTCTACATAGTCTGAAAATTTCTTACTGAACTAATAGCTAATACTTAAACGAACAATTATGATTCAACAGACCTCATAGTTAAATATCTACATATATTAAAAAAGATTAATGCAAATATAATGTGATCAGTGTTCACAAATCTGACATAAGGATCGATAGTGCTGAGATTATATGTCGCTATATATCCAATCAAGATTTCTAAGCTATAACCTTGAGAGAGGATTTTATAAACTTGCAACAGGTTAGAAAAGGTAATTTGACATCACTTCTATTTCTATTGTCTTAGAGTTTGGTTCATAAAATATTTATGTTATGAACACAACACATTATATTTGGTGAGAATTCTAAATTATGAAAAATGGAATGTGTATAAAGACGAAAAATGGAATATTTTTGTAATTCGTGTTCTTATTACAGATATTTCCTACGAGGGAATCCAATTAATTCTCATGTCTTAGGTACCAAAGACTCAATTTGAATTGACGAATTGGATCTTCAAATTGTCAAATATGTCGTGAGTATTAGATTAAAACTAAAAACATTTTAATAACAAAAACGAAGTTATAATTCCAAATAATATTTATGTTGTATTTCAGACAAACTACAAGTCAACAGCCTGATTATTTGGTAAGTGAAAGTGAAAATAGAATTTAATCATAAAAGTGGAAAAAGAAAATGATGTCAAAATCTGTTTGAATTCTAAATAACAGGGCATGGATGCCGAAGGATTGAGTGAACCGACAGAGAAAGGGTCCTGTGAGGAATCATCTGTGGTCTCAGTGCGTACAGGATGCTGCTCTTTCAACCCAGTAAGCGGATCTGGCAAACGATGGCATCAAAGTCAGATGCTGTTATTGCCATTCGTTCCAATTGCAGCTTTAATCGCTCAGAATTGCTGGTCTATGATGGATATTATCATTTATCAATCGGAAATGAAGGAACTACGAAGACAGGTAATGTTACAAGGAAATTTTATTTTTCGGTGTTTCAATTAGTATTGTAGTTCGAAATTTTTAAAGTTAATTCAAACAAATAAAATTATAGGTGGACGGAACTGTGGAAATGGGTTTACTTCTAACGGCTCTTCAAGTTGAACGTGCCGAGGTAGCTTACTTTATATTTTCGAACGGAACAAGATTAAGGTAACAATACTTATTCTGTATTGCATATTGTTGGAAATGTTCTTCTACAAAGCATAACTTTCACGAAACATTATTAAATTGTAAAATCTTTATTAGGACGAGTTTATCTGAGACTTTTGAGAAAACTGACCACGTTCTTGAAGAAGTGCACACTTGGCCTGAATTCACTGAAACTAGTTTCCAAATTCTGAATTCGAAGCTTCGGTTTCAAATCAAACTGGAAGATTTGAGGTGGGCCAATCAAATGTTTATATTCTCAAAAAAATTTCTTTTAGGAATAGGTTATTACCTAAAGTCTCAGAGAGTCTATAAATTACAGAGAAACGTTGAATCCGAAGTACCAAGGTGAAGGGGACTCAGTGCAGGTTAAGATGAACTGGTACACCTCAATCAGTTACTACATCATGGATGCAATGATACAACGGATAAAGGATGCAGACATTTCGTCCATTTGGAAGTAAGTTAAAATACATTGAATTTATTTTGTTAATTTTGCTACCTCTACCTATTTTGTCTTTTGACAATTGCTTTTCTTCAGACTTCTGGTGTCATATAAGGATTTAATAAGATCTGTTGAATTCTTCGGGATTTCCACGGTGGAAGGATTGAACTATTTTGGTCGAGGAACATTGAATGCTGAGAGATTCGTAAACTATATCACCTATGATGCTCTTGCTTGGAAATCTCTCAACCAGACGAAGGATTTCGTTCCAGTTATTCGAGATACTGTGAACTCCTTGACCACTCTCAGTGATTCAGAATTTCAAAATATTTCGAATTGGTAAATTCATTAGTAGAATGTATATGATTTTATAAACTTTATGAACTTTTTGTATTAACTAAATGAGTAATTCATTTCAAAAGGCGACGACTCATAAAGGAAAATAAGGAACGAGAAGTCAGTTTGAGTGTTGCTGATGAGTACTACTACATGATGGTTAGTCTCACAGATGAACTGAGGAATCTCCAGGCGCATCTGCTTTCTATGATAAGGTTAGCATATTTGATACTATTGAAAATATAATCAAGTTTGAAATAAAATATTAATAATGAACTGTGATTTGAAAATCAGGAAGTTCATGAATTCAGAAGTAACTCGTGCAGATACCCAATCTTCATTGTCTATTCTTCTTCTGATTCTTCTACTTCTTATATCTCCAGTAATCATTTTCATCACAAGACATGCAACTAACACAATTCAGGTGAATAAAATATTACAAATTATGCTAAGCTTGAAGAATACCTTTAATTATGAATGCATTAATTCGAAACCAATATCCAAAGCTATACGCAGCAAGTCTGAGCAGTAGAACTCGGGAACTAAGGAGAGAAAAACATCGCTCGGACCGCCTCATCTACCAAATGCTACCAGAGCCTGTGGCAGTTCAACTCCGAGACAGAAAATCAGTAGGGAAATATAAGATATTCGAACAGATACATTTGGCCCTTGATCGTATTATAACTGTTCATTTTCCTTAAAATAAGGTACCTGCTGAGAGCTACCGATGTGTCACGGTGTATTTCTGCGACATTGTTGGTTTCACGAGACTGGCTGCTGAATCTACTCCTTTACAGGTAAATGGAAAAGATTTTATGGTTTGTACGTAATTATATTCTTCATAAAACTCAACAAACTTTTATTTACCAGGTTGTTGAGCTATTGAACTGTCTGTATAACATGTTTGACTCTCGCATTGAAAATTACGACGTGTATAAAGTGGAAACGATTGGAGATTCATACATGGTTGTATCTGGATTACCGCATCCAAACGGTCGGTAATTTTTTCACAAACCATCATACAATTGCATCAAGAAAATTATTAACTGATGTTTCTATTGAAGGTATTCGACATGTTTCTGAAATTGCGGATTTAGCTTTGGATATGATAGAGCAAGTGCGAGCATTCAGAATCCCTTACCGTCCGGATAAACCATTGGAGATCCGAGCTGGAATGAATTCTGGTCCATGTGTGGCAGGTATGAGGATTTTCTTTTTATTGTGTAGTTTTATGTTAACCGTTATCTTAATGAAATCATTATATTTTCAGGAATTGTTGGAACTAAAATGCCTCGATATTGTTTGTTCGGAGACACTGTGAACGTAGCTTCACGAATGGAATCTACAGGGGAAGGTATTATACTACTCTCTGGTAATAGTTCACTCTGAAATAAAGTCATCCATTAACAAATATTCTTGTGTTTTGCAGCTATGAGAGTCCACATAACTCAGTCTTCAAAGGAATTACTTGAAGCAGTTGGAGGGTACGTCTTCGAGTTCAGAGGGTATCAGGATGTCAAGGTGAGTAATTTACATTGTCGTGATCCTTTTAAATTTATAAGTAATTAGGAGATATTAATATCTTCTCCAATACATGACTCTTCTGTATTTTCAGGGTAAAGGGAACTTACCAACCTTCTGGCTGATAGATGGACCTAGAGACCACCAGAGTCGAGAAGTGAAGACTCCTATTATGATAACACAAGATGCACCACCGGTTTGAATAGAATAGGAGCGATCAAAGAAAAATCCTCTTAAAGTTGAATAGATGAATTGTAATGACATCTATGTTTCGTATTGGTAATGAAATAGAATAAATATTTAATAAATATTTAAAGAGTATTTATAATACTCTTTCAGAAAGAGATTATGATTTTTTATTTTACTCAATCCATTTCAAGATTGAATATTTCGATTATTTTAAAATATTAAGAGTTACCACCATGGTAAAATTTACTTTTTTAGTTATACAAATATTTTGGAAGAGCTTTATTTGATAGTTATTAATAATTTATGAGTTTTCTTATATGTATATTGTATAATGGTTGTTTTGTCTCACTTGATCTTCAGATGTGTTAGATTATTCTAGAATTTGGCCCTAGATTTTCCCTTCAAAATAACTTCTTGTTAATTCTGCTTTTGAAATTAATGAATAAATTAATTGAAGCTAGAATGTTAATAGATGATTTTAATTTAGTTAAGAATAGAGCTTAAACTGAATTAAAATATTCAAGATTTTATTGATTTAAATTTATACATTTAGTGAAGAATTTTAGATTACCTATCTAATAATTATGTAAGGTAACTTACGAATTACCGGACGGTTCTACATCTTCTGTCATGAACTAAAAAATATGTAATAATGATTATTTAACTAGCTACTTTATTTGGTATCCATGGTACCTTTAGGTATCACGGATACCAGATAAATAACCAGTTAAACAAGGATTAGTAAATAGTTTTTCGTTGATGATTCAAAGTGTGGAACCGTCCGATAATTCGTAAGTTACCCTTATATTTAAGTAAATTTAACCTGTAACTTATATGTAGTTAAATGTTACTTAGTGATGCTTAGTCTTTGGTGTTTTAATGTTTTAATGTGTAGATGGTGCATTATTAAATAGATGGATTGCATTTTTATCTCACTTTCATTGTATTTGGTCGATATCATTTAAGATGAATTCACATTTATAAACATTTATAATGTTAATATTTCTAGTGAGTTTTAATTTAGGTTTGCACTTTTCGAGAAAAAATTCGTGCATGATTTCAAGTTTAGATTTCAAGAGTAAGTATATAAGGAATAAATGTTCTATTTTAGGCAATAGATGTAGTAATAAAAACTGTTTCGGAGTGATTCACTAATTTCATTAACCTGATATATGTAGAAGTATTTATTATAACTCAATCATTAATTATTTAATCCACTACAACTCATTAAATGGATTCTTAATTAATTAAAGAGAACAATCCAATTAATTGGATTATTACATACTCATGTAAATACATATCACATGTGTACCTATCTAGTGTTTCAAATTATGAACATATATTTAGAAGCTTTTCATTTACTTACATTCGAAAAATATGATTAAATAATGAAGTTAAATATGAACGATAAAGCTTATCCTTTACAAATTAAATAATAAATGTAATCTAATTGAAGATTTTTCACAGTGAAAATTTGTCAACTTTAATTTTGTTATAAATAGCAAGTAGCAGTAGCTGCTATAGTCTATCCAAGCTGTTACTTTTTTCTATGTTTAATTGCAATAGAAAATTTTGATGGGTAACTATAGTAAGCATTCCATCTCCAGTTACGAAATATACTCTGTTATAAATTTTATAGTGAAGGAGTTTTACTGAATATATTTCTTCCAGACATTATGAAATTAGTGTTTGGTTTTGAATTAAGATAAATAGAACATAAGTAATTGAGTTTTTTTCTTTCATATATAATTTATATATCTTTCATTGTATATAATAGATAATTCATTAGTCATTTATTAGTAAGACTAATTAAAAGATTTAGATTTTATGAACTTTTATCTTGATAATAGTATAAGCTTAGAATTATTCTATTCACTAAATGATGTCCTAGAATATATAAGGCCAACACTAAAACTATTCTCAATAATTATCGAGTATTGATAATAATTATCAAAGTATTCTCGATTATTTTAAAAGTATTTTCTATAATTTTTAAAGTATTGCAGGCAATTTACAACCGAAAACTTTTCGACCATCTAAAATGATATAAAACAAATAAATTATCAAATTATTGATGCATCCTCATACATTTTTGTAAATCACCCAATTGCTATTTATACGAGGATAAAATTCCAAG
>CANNZV010002488.1:0-96122 GCA_947561585.1 Caprella mutica
CTGAGTCAATTGTTAGACATTGTAGCAATACAGGTACCTATGTATGTATTACAATGATTTACCTGCCTTGTGCAGATAAAAAAATATCTTTTAGGTAGGTAGGTATATTTTTTCACACACCTAACGAGTTTATGTAACATCAATTTTTAAACATTCATTTTTCTTCATTTAAATGTTTATCAAAAAATCGTTTGAAAAAGGCGCTTTAATTAGATAACTTACGTTACATGACACAGAGAAATGTATTTATACAAACAAGATACATTAAATGATCAGGAATTTATTGTCGAAGAATAAATATAACATAATTAAAGACATAAATAATACTAATTCTGAGTAAATAAATTACAGGAAATTACGTTACTACACTACCTAAATAACGTAGTAAATAATAGAGTGCTAAAGTTTTGCGGTACATTATTTCTCTTTTATTCAATCAACTACTGAGGCAAAATTATTTAAATTAGGCCTTACATAAAATAGTTATGGAAACTATTTCAAATATTAAATATTTCTGGGTATTTGCTGGTATGACTTCAGTATCTTATCAATAAACTTGGTTTCATTACAATCTTAATTCATTTTAGGTATATGTATAGATTAAAGATTGGATGACAAATAATTTAGTAATTTGTTGTATAAAATCGGCCTGTATATTAGTATATCTTAAAAAATTTATGGAGCTTAGCCTATTCCTAGCTGTCTTCAACTTACTTCCATTTCGTAGATATTATAGACATAAAATGATAAAGATATGCCTATGTAAATTTAAAGAATTCAATGTGTCTTTGTATCATAATTTATATGGACCGAAATTTGACACATAAGTTTTGGAAGAATAAAATAATTAAAGGTCCCTTCCAAGCAAATATTGTTATTGCCTTATTGAACGAGGCTAATGTTTTTTATCATTTTGCTACAAACTACATCGAATTTGGTAGCATATTTTAAATTTTATATGCTTTTAAAGATTTTTATAATCAAAACTCGACAAAACCTATTTTACGTCCGACTTACTAATTTAAGAAATTTTCAGCCAGAAGAAAAAAGAATGGTACACCATTTGTTTTTGATTGTCAACTAGGTATTAGGTTTAATTAATCCATTTAATATTAGTGTAAAGGTATACAATTGAATGAACTTATAATAGAAACGTTTATATACTCTTTAGGAAACAATTAATATCTAGAATAAAGGCCGAAAACGCAGGGTTTGTTTATAAAATTCAAATTTACAATCAAAACAAAGAGTGTACAATCTTTTTCCTCAGCGTCAGATTAGTGATTCGCTCAATTGTTGCTCACAGAGTACTAAAAAACTTTAAAGGTCCCCTCCAAGCAAATATTTTTATTGCTTTATTTAACGATCGAGGCTAATGTTCCTTATCATTTTGCTGCAAACCGCATCGAATTTGGTAGCGTATTTTTAATTTTATATGCTTTTAAAGATTTTTAAAATCGAAACTCTACAAAACCTATTTTACTTCCGACTTACTAATTTAAGAAATTTTCAGCCTGAAGAAAAAGAATGTACACCATTTGTTTTGATTGTCAACTAGGTATTAGGTTTAATAAATCCATTTAATATTCACGTAAAGGTATAAAATCGAATGAACTTATAATAGAAACGTTTATATACTATATAAAACAATTAATATCTAGTATAAATTTAAATAAAGGCCAAAAACGCATGGTTTGCTTATATAATTCAAATTTGTAATCAAAACAAAGAGTGTACAATCTTCTTCTTGAGCATCAGATTAGTGATTCGCTCAATTGTTGCTCACAGAGTATTAAAAAACTTTAAAAACAAATTATAAAATATATATTGAACCGAATTGTATGCGGTTTGCAGATTAATGATCGTAGACCTTAGTTCTATAATATTATGTTATAAACTCATTTTTTTCCCGGAGCCTGGAGAGGACCTTTAAAAGCAAGAAATAAAATATATACTGAACCGAATTGTATGCGGTTTGCAGAATAATGATCGCAGACCTTAGCTCTATAATATTATGTAATTAACTAATTTTTTCCCTGGAGCCTGGAGAGGACCTTAAAAACAACGACCTAGTAGCTACCTAAAAAGACATCTAACCGAGAAAAATATTTATTTCTTTATAATCTATACCATCATATTTGCACTAATGGAATATATTGGCATACTTATTCAATAACTTCCTATTTCTATGTTTGTATTCAAAATACTTACTTGAATCGACTTAAAGCTTGTATTTTTTTTTACTTTAACATCAAGTTTATTTTATATCCACCTTTCTAAAAAACAGAAAACGGATCAAAGTTAATGAGAATGTGGCGTATTTATTCAATAAATTGTCATTGGAGTCTCTATCAGCATCAACATTCAATTCTTTTATATTTACGCGGTAAATTATCTTTTTAAGTCCGTTTAAAGTGACGTAACTGTATTATAATTGTATTGTCCATATCTGTTCAAAATAGCCAACCTTTATTTTTATAATTTTGTACTCAATATAACGACCTAGACTGTATTATGTCCGAAATAGAAGAGGAAGAGAACTTATTTGGTCTCAATGAGGCTGAGGACGTTGGTGCATTTGGTTCTGATAATGATGAGGATAATGATGGACCAAGAAATGATGAAGCTATTGAAGTGCCTGAGCCTGGTGAGTGGATAGGAATTTCAATTGAAAATATTTTATCTGTTGTTTACTTATACCTGAGAATAAGTAGGTAGGTACTTTGGTTACTGTATAGGATATTACATTTAAGTTTTGCCTCATTTTTTGACATTAAAAAGAGTTTTGCCTCCCTACTAGGCTACTACAGGCTACCCAGTCTGTATTTGTTTGGCCCAGTTGCGAAATACCTACGACTCCTTTGAAATACAAAAATTCGATCAGACTCCTCGATCTTAAAATATGATATTTTGGTGTTTGGAAAGAGATCATCAGTCTGTATTTGGTGCACAAAATTCCACTGACTTTTTGGAAAAGCTGAAAAAATCCACCATAAATTTCCAGTACTTTGGCTGTCAATGGCTGATCTACTACCAACATTTTACCCATTTTTCCACCAAAAATTAATGGTAACATAGGAATAAATAGCCTAAAATCGCCTGACTTTGCCAGAATATTATATTCTAAGGGAAAAAATTTACCACGAAATACAGACTGGATTATTTTTTAGAGATGGCTGTCACGAAACACGACTCCCTGGAAATATTAAAATTCGATCCGACTCCTCTCATGGTAATTAAATAGTATCTATCCAATATTCCTACGGGGAGAAATTCAGGGGTCTCTTTCCATGACAGCTATACAGAGGCGATGTTAAAACAATCCGACTCCTCTTAATTCAAATTCAAGTATTACCTACCTAGTTATGAAATCATTTGAATTCAATAATAATTAGAATAAATATAATAGCAATTTTTGTATCATAGTTACGACAAACAGTCACAAACTATACCAACTTATTTATGTGATTGCTTCAAATATTTGAAGAAGAATATTTAATTATATTACCAATAAATAATAATGTTTAATAAAAGATATTTCATTGTATTATAAGGTTTAATAAGTTGTACTTAAATTGAATGGTATAAACATTGAAAGGCTTTTTGAAATTTGCTTGTCAATTGAAGGTAGGTTAGGTTAAGTCTTTCGTTTCGTATAGCATGAGGAGTCGTGTTTCGTGACAGCCATCTGGCCCATCTCTTTTCAATCACCTAAATATCACATTTTAAGATTGAGGAATCGTATACTACTTTCATATTTAGAAGGTGTCGTATTCGTATTTCATGACGGCCATCATTAAAAACACACTAAAACCCTTATTATCCAATGGAGGGAGTCGTATTTCGCAACTGGGCCCTGTATTTGGTGCACAAAATTCCACTGACTTTTTGAAAAAGCTGAAAAAATCGATACGTATCTAAAAGCTGAGCGGCGCCCACCAGTACGGCGCATCAGATTACGGCGCACCACTGTACATTCTATTAGATAGGTAATTTGAAAACAGATTAATGATAAATGGAGTGAATTTGATAGGTACCTAATTGTCGTATCAAATTCATGTCTGACACCTGACTGTACCTGAATCTAATGTTTATACTACACAGTTTAATTATTCGATTGAGAAGTTTAATTTGGAATAGAAAATAAAATTCATCATAGAAAACTGTAATTGTAATTTTATGGGGTAACTATTGTAAACTTTCAGTCCGAGGTGTAAATAAAAACTTATCAGTTAGCCGTTAGGTAGATGTATCGGGGGGCGTGGCGCCCCCCGAACCCCCCTGCCAGGTCATTAAACAATCATGAAGTGTGCAAAACAACAAACTAGCGGATACAACACACTACATAACAGTTTTTCACATTGAGGTCATAAATAGAAAGTACAGTGTTGTAGTGCCCGTATGTAGTGCGCCGTAATGTGGTGCGCCGCTCAGCTTTTAGATACTGTTGAAAAAATCCACCATAAATTTCCAGTAATTTGGCTGATCCACCAACATTTTACTCATTTAATCATTTTCCCACCGAAAATTAATGGTAACATAGGAATAAATAACTTAAATTCCACTGACTTTGCCAGAATATTATTTTCAATGGAAAAAAATTCCACCGAAAAGTCGGTGGTATTTAGCGTCGGACCGGGTGGCTTTGCGCATTTTCCGCATACTTTGATTTTACGAAAAAACTAGAGAAGTCAGCAATCTGATTTTTTGTGTGCAGATAGATGAAGCGTAGACCTAGGTGCACACCAAGTTTCAACTCTTTAAGTTCAATAGAAAAAAAGTTATCATCGAAAAACTGTGCGCAAAGATCATGGGGATAAACCGGGTGAATTTTGCGCAATTACCGGGTGTACTTGCGCACCGCGCAAATTCACCTAATGTGAAACTGCGCAGTGCGCAAGTTCACCCTATGTATAAACTGTGCATAGAAAATCTAACCCCGATATAATATGCAACTGCCGTGAATCTGCCCCAATCTTCTATGCAACTGCCCCAATCTGCTGTGCAATTGACGTGAGGCTGCTGTGCAATTGCAGTGAGGCTGCTGTGCAATTGCAGTGAGGCTGCTGTGGAATTGCCGTGAGTCTGCTGTGGAATTGCCGTGAGGCTGCTGTGGAATTGCCGTGAGGCTGCTTTGGAATTGCCGTGAGGCTGCTGTGGAATTGTCGTGAGGCTGCTGTGGAATTGTCGTGAGGCTGCTGTGGAATTGCCGTTAGTCTGCTGTGGAATTGCCGTTAGTCTGCTGTGGAATTGCCGTTAGTCTGCTGTGGAATTGCCGTGAGACTGCTGTGGAATTGCCGTGAGACTGCTGTGGAATTGCCGTGAGACTGCTGTGGAATTGCCGTGAGACTGCTGTGGAATTGCCGTGAGACTGCTGTGGAATTGCCGTGAGTCTGCTGTGGAATTGCCGTGAGTCTGCTGTGGAATTGCCGTGAGTCTGCTGTGGAATTGCCGTGAGTCTGCTGTGGAATTGCCGTGAGTCTGCTGTGGAATTGCCGTGAGTCTGCTGTGGAATTGCCGTGAGGCTGCTGTGGAATTGCCGTGAGGCTGCTGTGGAATTGCCGTGAGGCTGCTGTGGAATTGCCACGAGGCTGCTGTGCAATTGCCCGTGAGTCTGCTGTGCAATTGCCCGTGAGTCTGCTGTGCAATTGCCCGTGAGTCTGCTGTGCAATTGCCCGTGAGTCTGCTGTGCAATTGCCCGTGAGTCTGCTGTGCAATTGCCCGTGAGTCTGCTGTGGAATTGCCCGTGAGTCTGCTGTGGAATTGCCGTGAGGGCGAGGCTGCTGTGGAATTGCCGTGAGGGCGAGGCTGCTGTGGAATTGCCGTGAGGGCGAGGCTGCTGTGGAATTGCCGTGAGGGCGAGGCTGCTGTGGAATTGCCGTGAGGGCGAGGCTGCTGTGGAATTGCCGTGAGGGCGAGGCTGCTGTGGAATTGCCGTGAGGGCGAGGCTGCTGTGGAATTGCCGTGAGGGCGAGGCTGCTGTGGAATTGCCGTGAGGGCGAGGCTGCTGTGGAATTGCCGTGAGGGCGAGGCTGCTGTGGAATTGCCGTGAGGGCGAGGCTGCTGTGGAATTGCCGTGAGGGTGAGGCTGCTGTGGAATTGCCGTGAGGGCGAGGCTGCTGTGGAATTGCCGTGAGGCTGCTGTGCAACTGCCGTGAGACTGCCGTGAGGCTGCTGTGCAATTGCCGTGAGGCTGCTGTGCAATTGCCGTGAGGCTGCTGTGCAATTGCCGTGAGGCTGCTGTGCAATTGCCGTGAGTCTGCTGTGCAATTGCCGTGAGTCTGCTGTGCAATTGCCGTGAGTCTGCTGTGCAATTGCCGTGAGTCTGCTGTGCAATTGCCGTGAGTCTGCTGTGCAATTGCCGTGAGTCTGCTGTGCAATTGCCGTGAGGCTACTGTGCAATTGCCGTGAGGCTGCTGTGCAATTGCCGTGAGGCTGCTGTGCAACTGCCGTGAGGCTGCTGTGCAACTGCCGTGAGGCTGCTGTGCAACTGCCGTGAGGCTGCTGTGCAACTGCCGTGAGGCTGCTGTGCAACTGCCGTGAGGCTGCTGTGGAATTGCCGTGGGGCTGCTGTGGAATTGCCGTGGGGCTGCTGTGGAATTGCCGTGATGTAGGAGTATCGGGGATGAATATCACAAGTTTATTAATGAATAAGAGCTCTTTAACTTTATTAATAAATGTGCGCAAGTCCACCCGTGAATCAAAATATTCCCAGGGTATTCTTGCGCATCTAGTATATTGGTTATATCTCAATAATTTATGATTATTATTAAAATCATCTTACATGACGTTAATCTGCAGTAAATTTTGCGTATCCAACGTAAATTGCAATCAAATTGGAGCATAATTATCAACACTACAGCATAGTTCGCGGAGATTCGATTCTATTCCAAAATAATTATTTTGCTATAAAAAACATAGGTCTCTGTTTGAACACTTAGTATCTATACTTAATCTCTTACGATTTTCGTGAAATTTATGCACTAGGGGGTTTAAGAGCTGCTCTTTCCAATGGTGTTGTCAGATTTGAAATATTTTCACGCATTCACTGTCAATTACCGATGCGCAACTTCACCCGGAATATTGAAGTGCGCAAAGCCACCCGGGCTGACGTTACCATGAAATACAGTCTAGCAGGTTACTGGCAGGTTCAATATACTACTGGGTTTATCAATTATTTACAACCTTGCTAAACTTTCTGCTCACAATTTAAAAAAAATTTAACCTGCTATAACTATATTGTAAATGAGACATTGTTGCCATCATGTTTGAGGCAACCATCATTACCATCTATATCTTCTTCACAGGTTCAAAACAGAAAGATGCAGCTATTAAGCCCAAGCGTGTGATCAAGAATCCTCAGCCAAAACTTGATGCCGTGAGGTTTGTTAGAATAGTATAACCTGTAAAAGAAGATAGAAGAGACTGTCTAATTTTCCTTGTGTAGCTATGCGCTAATTGTCGATGTGTGCATGTTAGAGTTACCAAATTGATCTGATGAAATCATGACCACAATAGCTCTATAGGTACCTAGAGATCATTTAGGGAAGAAATAGGCATTTTCAATCTCTAATTTTTTCTATTGTCCATCATCAACAAAACAAATTGCTCGAATGAATAATTAAAATCATAAGAGCATTTTAAATTTTTAAAACTTAATAAATGTTCATTTTGTTTTCCTGCTCAACTTTTCCTGTCCTATGGAAGTTGGTAAATTATTCAAAGATATCTCTTATTCTGTTCAACGTAAAATTAATGTAAATATAGAGATTAATTCAGAAGTAATCGTAGCAAAATTAATGTAAATATAGGATTACTAATTAATTCAAAATTGTTCTTAGAGAATATCCCAAATATCTCCCATATTCTGTAGACTGGATTATTTATTATTTACTGTTCCTAGTTTCAATAGCTGAAAAGGTTATGTTCAATTGACAGACTATGTGGCCCCAGGGGAATAGGCATCATTCAGAAGTGGTTATCCTCAGCCCCTTACAAGGGCAAAGGTCACGAGACTGAGGACCTTGGTCTTCTTCTCAACAAACTGCAGCACTGGGCACACAGACTCTATCCCAAACTGCCTTTTGCTGATGCTATCACCCAGATAGAGAAACTAGGCAGCAAGAAAGGAGTACAGGTAGAATGGCTTGAAGTTGAATATCTTGGGTTAATAGGTGTTGATGTAACTCTATTTATATAATTCAATATATTTAATTGATATCTACACCTAAACATAATGTATGTTTTTGCAAAGTGAAAAAAAATCCTGTTTTAATATCATATCTGAACTATAACTAATGTTAACTATAACTTTTATACATTATGCTTGATAACTGTTCGAAGTCTAAGCAAGTGAAATTAAATTCAAATTAGTGAGGAATTTTATACAATATTTACCTACTTTAAAAATGATTGAAATATTACTATATTTTAAAATAAAGTTAGTATTATCTATTAAAAAGTATAATTTTTTAAGTGTATTTCACACAATCACTCCTCATTAATTCATTAGAGTTGCTCTCATAAGTTACTCATTAATTCATTGCAGTGTTGTTCTCATAAGTTACTCATTAATTCATTGCAGTGTTGTTCTCATAAGTTACTCATTAATTCATTGCAGTGTTGATCTCATAAGTTACTCATTAATTCATTGCAGTGTTGATCTCATAAGTTACTCATTAATTCATTGCAGTGTTGTTCTCATAAGTTACTCATTAATTCATTGCAGTGTTGTTCTCATAAGTTATTCATTAATTCATTACAGAGTTGCTCTCATAAGTTACTCATTAATTCATTGCAGTGTTTTTCTCATAAGTTACTCATTAAATTATTCATTTCAGGTGAATGTGAAGAAGATGCGTATGGATATTTATGAAACTCCTCTTGAAGACGATAAAGAAATAGTCGATGATGTCATTCGGGTGAATATAGAGAGTTTAACTTGAGATAAATAATTGAACTATAGTTTTTCTAAAAAATTTAGAAAGAAACTTTTTAGTTATTTTCCATAGCTACTTCAGAAAAATATCATCGTTTACTTTTTTTTCAGTCTGGTGATGTTGATAATAACCAACCTGATGTTTTTGATGAACTACTTGGTGACACTACACACACAGGTGAGAAACACGTCTATCTCTTTTATTTAATGTACTGCCATAATGAACTTTATATTTCTTTACTAGGGTTGTGACTATATGCTTTTGAAATCATAGATCCTGAAAATATAATAGGAGAAAATTAAAGAGTATTGAATTGTTCTGCATCAGCGGTATATAGTATTCAATACCATTTCATTTTGTCTATGATATTCTTATGGTCTATGATTTTGGAAGCATATTGTCACTACCATAATTATTACTGCAAAGATCCAAATGGCTTGGTAAAAAAAATAATGACTGTTTATACATGGAAATGTTTCTAATTTTCACCGTTTCATTATTTATTAAATTATATTTTGACTGATTTAGGAAATATGTATACTATTTGATAAATTTTGTTAAACTAGATTTGCTACCTAAATCTTTGAAAGAAAACTTCTTGGGTTGATATTTTTTTGTCATTAATCATTCTGTAGATACTATAAATTTATTTTTATCTTAAGTTAATGATTTCATTCAATGCTGTTTGCTGTTGTAGAGGATAGGAAAGTAACGACATTACATGTTAATTATTTCCAAAATGTCAACTGGTGACTTCAAGGAACTGTTCCAAAAAAATCTCTCAGTTAAATGGTCAATGTATTACTGTATCACAGATACGGAATAATGGAAAAATGATTGTTAGAAATTTGAAGGGACAAAAAAAAGGATGATTATAATTCTAATTTTGATTGTAAAAATAGATATTTATTTTTTATAATTTCCAATGAATATTGAAATTACCATATCATACATAAATTAGCATAACCAGTAACTGTAAAGGTACGTTCTCACTATAAGCGTAGCGGCGCGGCGCGCTCGAAAAAATAATGTATATTTGACGCTAGCGGTGCTGCTAGCGTCAAATATACATTATTTTTTCGAGCGCGCTGCTCCGCTCCGCTTGTAGTGTGTACGCACCCTTACAGAAAATTTCTTTCAATTAAATGGTCATTGTAGAACTGTATCACAGATATGGAATAAAATGCAAATAATTGTTAGTAGCTACTTAGAAAAAATAGACCTAAAAAGGAAGATAAAAATTTTAATTTTGATTGAAAAATACAAATTTATCCTAATAATACCAGTAGTTTGTTTATTCATATATTTATTGTTATTTGGTGTCTGGTTTTGCTAGACGGGTATTAAACATGAAGAATGTAACTATGATACGTAGCTACGGGAATATTTAAATTAATATGCTTTTTATTTAATTTTCATATGCATTTTATCTATGAAATAAAGTATCAGTTTATGCAGAGAACATAATTTATATTTTAACTCACTAAAAATAACATTATACAACAACAGGTAATAATTTACTGTTGAAGACCCGTTATTTTGAACGGGCAAATATACTAGTTTTTATAATTTCCATTGAATATTGAAATTGTCATATCTAATCTAGTTAAAACCCCTATACCAGCATTGTAAAATGCTTCTATTTGCACAGGGCAAGTTACGAATTATCGGTCGATTTCACATCTTCGGTCATAGGTATAAGAAAAAACAAAACTATTTAGCTAATAGCTAATAAATATATTTTTAATTTTTATTTTTGTCCATGATAGCTGCGGGTATTAGGGATACCAATTACAATAAAAATTAAATTATTACTATCATTTATATAGTTTTTTCTTGTATGAAAGATGTGAAACTGGTGATAATTCGTAATTTACCCTACTTTTCAATTTTTTTGTTTAGTTTTTTTTCTGCTATTGTCTAGGCATCAGAGCACAGAAATGAATCATTGAAAGTAGGTTGTATTTTCCAAGGCTAATAACAGTCTATATAAACTTTTGTATTTCTTTTTCAGATTCCCTTAGGGAGAGAATACAGAGAAACACGAACGCTTTGATGTCTTCACAAGCTGTTACCAGTCTACCTCCTGTTGTTGAAACAACTCCTGTGAGTACCTACTATCTACCCTTACAACCATTGGGGTAAGTTGTGATATATCAGACAGTTCCACTTCTTCTTGCACCCTTTTTTCCCTGGCTATCAACAACATACTCAAATGTATACCAAGCAATGTTCGTGCTTCACTCTATGTTGATGACCTGCTCATTTATTGCAGTGGGGACTATGTTCCTGGTATGGAGAGACGACTACAATTCGCTATAAATAGGGTCAGCAGTTGGGCGGACTCACACGGGTTCACGTTCTCTGCAGCTAAGACAAATTGCATTCACTTTCACCACAAGAAAAGATTCCAACAACCACTAAAGTTGATGCTAAACAAAACCATAATACCCAATAGAGAACATATAAAATATCTTGGAATGGTAATTGATTACAGGCTCAGCTGGAAAGATCATTTAAAAACTACGAAGATCGAATGCTTCAAGAGACTGGAACTACTGAAACATATCTCTCACACATCCTGGGGATCTGACAGAACCACAATGCTCAGGCTCTATAGAGCTATTATCAGATCAAAGTTAGATTACGGATGTTTTATTTATGGTGGTGCAGTTGATGGGACACTGGCATTGCTAGATCCCATCCATAATGCTGCTATTCGACTGAGTACTGGAGCCTATAGATCGTCGCCGGTACTTAGCTTGTATGCTGAGAGTGGAGAGCCTCCCCTTAAAACTAGAAGAGAGCAACTACTTTTACAGTACTATGCAAGGACCCTTCAATTGCCTACCTCAGCAGCATACCAAACTATTGAGAATCATACTACCTATATCAACAATAACCCTGGTAAAATGGTAACTGTTGCTGACCAAATAAAGTCAGCTACAATCGATATAGACTTTAACATTGTAACTTTACCATTTGTATACAAAGATGTACCAGTTTGGCAATTATGCCCAGATACTATATGTAACTGCTATGAATACCCTAGAAAGGGTACTTGTTCTGACCATGTAATGCGATCCTATTTTAACGAACATCGGAATCAACATCATAATGGTGAGTTTCCTATTTTCACTGACGGCTCTAAGAGTGACATTGGAGTGGGCTGTGCAGCTACTAGCTTTGGTGGATGTAAGAAAATGAAGCTGATGACCCAGAGTTCTATATTCACTGCGGAGTTGTGTGGACTGTTCTGTGGTCTGCTGATAGCAAATAGTATGGAACATGAGAAGTTTGTAATTTACTGTGACTCCACTAGTGCTATACAGGTTACGGATCATTTTGAATCCACTCACCCTATCATCAGAAAAATTATAATCTTGTTGATAAAACTGAAAAATAGAAACAAGAACATCACATTCTGCTGGAGTCCAGCACATGTTGGAATCCTTGGTAATGAAGCAGCAGATAAGCTGGCTGCATCTGCAGCTGAAGAAGATGTCCCACCATGCAATGAAGAGTTACCATACCGAGACTGGTATCCTCTCATTAGAGGCGCAGTGAGAGAGCGCTGGGCAGCTCAGTGGCTTGGAGTGAATCACAACAAACTACGACAGCTGAAAGACACGACAATACCATGGCAACCACTGAACAATAGAAAACAATCCATCATTCTCACAAGAATACGCATTGGACACACAAGACTAACTCACCAATATCTCATGGAGCAACAGCATCAACCCTACTGTGAGGACTGTATCGTCCATCTGACTATCAAGCACCTACTTTCGGAGTGTCCATCTCACTCAGACCTGAGACTACAAATATTTCCTGAATCCTTCAACAAGAATCCTAACGAAATTATGAGACTGATGCTTGCTGAGCGTCAGGATGAGTCCTTTGACTTTGCTCGGATATTCAGATATTTGCAGGAGATAGGAATCTATGATAACATCATCTGAACTATGAAACTGGCCTATCCCCAATCTAGTGTTCGACGCGTTATAGAACATACTGAAGAGTCAAGATGAACCACCCCTCAACTAATCAATCAATCGATCATGAAGAAAAACTATAGCTTTAATAATTACTATTGAACTCTCCTTTTTATCGGTATCCATGATACTTTCAGATATCATGGATACATACTCTTTAAGTAATAAAGTTGAAGCACTTTATTACTTACATGATCGAAAATGTGGAACTGTCCAATAACTCGGAACTTACCCTAGTGTTATTTCATATTTTATTTCGGGTAATAGTTGCAGTACTCGGGTAGTGGGTGATGAGTCTGATGACATACGTTATAAACTATTTTGACCTTTTAGGAATTTTTATTGACCTGTCATGACCTATGCTAACATCCACTTACAGAGCACTGTGAGTCTCCACATATTGTGACTTTCTATGTAATTTAACCTCATGAAAAAGCTCTCTCCGTAGCTATAAAATAAAACTAATATTTAGAACAACTGTTTAGGTTGTTTTTTAGGTTTTTCATACATTTTCCTAAACCAAAAATGACTAAAAAACTTAACTAAATTTAAAATTAATTAAAGTAAAAAAAACTCTCGTAGACGGAAATATAAAATAGTATCAGTGGATTAGAGAAGTTCTTGATTTATGGAAATGAATTTTAAATGCATCATAAGCATTGTAGCAAACTGGAGCCACTTATTATTCCTGGCTGCTTCTTCCAATCCTTTGTACTTTATTTCCATTTGTTGTAACTTGTAAGTGATACGGCCTTTGGTTTTAAGCATGTATTTTATCTACTTATATTTTATCTACTTATATTTTCAGGTGATAACTGATGAAATGAGAGCGCGAATTGAGCGCAATAAGCAGCTGGCCATTGAGCGCAGAAAAGCTCTGCTCGCAGCGCAAGCACCAAGTACTGCCGGGCACAAGCTCGGAGGTGGTGACAGTATCGAGCAAGACGAGCAAATAGAATCCACACCAGCAGATGTGCGTAACTTGCGACAGGGATTCTTAAGTGGATTATCACAAACAACATCTCACGACTTTGATTTCTGTGATGATATCGATGCAATGGAAATAGATGAAGTTATAAAAAAAATGAACAAGAATGTTGAACCTGAGGAGAAGAATTGTGATATTGTGAAAAGTTGTGAGAGTGAGGAGAAGAAAAATGAGGATGAATTAAATAAGGATGATGTGGATACAATGGAAATGACAGATACACGAGTTTCAACTAATGGAGATATACTGAATAGTACACTGCAGTCTTTAGAAGAGTCTAAAGAAGATAATAGAGAGGCAGTGAATGGGGATAAGGAGTCAGAGTGTGTCAGACTGCAGTTGAGTGAAGATGAAGATAGGAGTGACTCTTCTAGAGGCATCATTGCTATGGACACTCACACACACGATGACAGTTTAGACCTTATAAACTCTGAGAGAATGCCATCTTGAAGAAAGCCATTCTACCCTAACGTCACCACTCTATCGGGCATAATTTCTCAAATTTATATTATTCCATAGGTATATTTTCTAATTTACAAGTAGTCGTATGTACATTGTGTCATTAGTTGTCTATGATTTTAAAAGCATATTGTCAAAACTCTATATAGTTTCCATTATCCTGTAACATTTAATTTTTCTCTTAGTTTTTACTAATAGTTGCTTCAATGAAAATTTTCTTTTTGCATAAGCACCGGTGACTGCACTCACGAATAGAAGAGTAAAACGAAGAGCTGATAATATATGTAACCTATTAGCCTACCCAACACAAAATCTAAAACATCGTAGTTAAAGAATATTATATTTGCACTGATGTTCTGGTTTTAAACTTAAGTAATTTTTACAGGTCATTAAAGGTATGAAAATTATTTTTTGTGAAATACTTTCAAACAGAACGAAGTAAATTGTATAGTTAATTTACAACACCCATATATTTATAATAGTTGAGATTATAATTGTGTTTATTAATATAACATTTCATTTAACTTTTAAAATGGATAAGAAGAATAATTCAAATAGGGTTAGGAAAATTTTGTAACTAATTTACAGCGCGCAGGTTGTATTTATAATATATTTTATATATAAATGGTGTACACGACGGTAAAACATAAATCAGAAAGAGTTGTTTTGGCGGCGAGTTGTATGGTCACCTTAAACACCACAGGTGACCATTTCTAGAAACA
This sequence comes from Caprella mutica, assembly GCA_947561585.1. Classification (NCBI taxonomy): domain Eukaryota; kingdom Metazoa; phylum Arthropoda; class Malacostraca; order Amphipoda; family Caprellidae; genus Caprella; species Caprella mutica. The sequence goes on from CANNZV010002488.1 coordinate 15,107, forward strand.
TCAAATAGGCTTTTTAAAGTTATCGAAATATCTTCACTAAACCAAATATTATTTCTAGGGTTGTGACAATGTCCTCTTTGAAATATGCTTTATATTCTCACGAAATACATTCTCATATGCTCTAAATATATTCTTTTATGCTCTGAAATATTCTTTTTATGCTCAATTCATTAAAAGTGCTGCAATTAGATATATAAATATGATAAGGGATATTAACAAGTTCCTTAAATCGCATTTGGATGCTAATATCTTTTTTCGGTACAATGGAAATCTATGAAGAGTTTAAATAAGTTTTATTAACTTGAATCATATGGCACATAGATTCAATGTGTATATCGTCTGACCAAGTCCAGTCACAGTAATATCGGGTTTATGAAACTGTTAAATTTTAAATTTAAACTAAGAAACGTTGAAAAGTTGTTAAGATAAAATAAAAATGCATTTCTAATATTGATTTATGAAACTTGTCAATATCGAACCATGAACAGGTTTTTCAGGTATTAATCTCAATTTTGCTTGTATGTTCCAATAATTTTGGCATGTATTGTTCGGCGACGGTCTTCTAAAATTCCTATATACTTACTTTCTATGGTTTTTTTCTTGTAAATATATATTCTTTAGTTTTATATCATATCTCTGAACTGAGAAATATATTAGTTTCATGATTTTTTATATATTGTTGAAAAGAATATGTTTTATTACTTTTCAATAAAAAGAATATGCTTTATTTAAATATGCTAGAGATTATATTTTTATGCTTAAATAATATTGTCACAACCCTAATTATTTCTTATATGATGAGTTTGTGTTATGTAGTTAGAACATTAATTTGCCTCTCAAGCGGTCAATTTTTGAGCTACAATTATTAGTAGGTTGTGACATTGCATTTGCTTTTATTATATTCGCATATGCAATTATAAATATGTATATGCACTTACCAACTTGCATATTCATTTATACATATACTTTTATCAATATGTATTTGCATATATTATGATATATGCATTTAAAAGTCCTGCAGCAAATTTGAAATGTCAAGTATTTTAAAAGACTCAATTGTTTTGGAGAATGACATTATATTGTTGGCACTATAGGACACAATATTAGTGAAGTGAATTTTCTTCTTTACCAGATATTTAAGAACAGCAACTAGGAATATACTGACCACAATGCCTCAAGTTGTTTGGTAAAAAAGCATAAAACCTGTTGCATATGAAGTATATTTCCCAGTGCATATTGTCACAACCCTAATTATTACACTAATAGAAAAGCAGCGTTTGAAAATGAATAACACGAAAAAACATCTCTTTTTTAAGTTGTGATGACATTTCGCAAACGTATATATAATATAATTTAACAGTGTAACTCGATATATCAATTAAAAGAACGAGAACCAGTAACTCGCCAAAGGAAAATAGAAACAATGATAGAAGAAAATAATTTATATCAAAATAAGACAAAATTTGACTAGAAAATGATAACATTCATTCAATGATTGTAGCTACCAACTGATGGTTGTAAACTTGTAACTGTAGCTACCAACTGATGGTTGTAAACTTGTAACTGTAGCTACCAACTGATGGTTGTAAACTTGTAACTGTAGCTACCAACTGATGGTTGTAAACTTGTAACTGTAGCTACCAACTGATGGTTGTAAACTTGTAACTGTAGCTACCAACTGATGGTTGTAAACTTGTAACTGTAGCTACCAACTGATGGTTGTAAACTTGTAACTGTACCAACTGATGGTTGTAATTGTACCAATTGATGGTTGTAACTGTACCAACTGATGGTTGTAACTGTACCAACTGATGGTTGTAACTGTACCAACTGGTGGTTGTAACTTTACCAACTGGTGGTTGTAACTGTACCAACTGGTGGTTGTAACTGTACCAACTGATGGTTGTAACTGTACCAACTGATGGTTGTAACTGTACCAACTGATGGTTGTAACTGTACCAACTGATGGTTGTAACTGTACCAACTGATGGTTGTAAACTTGTAACTGTACCAACTGATGGTTGTAACTGTACCAACTTACAGTTGTATCATGAGGATAATTTGTGGAGCAGGATTATCCATCATTTAGGATATTTTCCTTCATCATTTGGGATATCTTCATTCATTATTTAGGATATTTTCATCCTATTTTCTTTATGTTCTTTCCAGAATGAATAATAGAATTACTCACTCTTTTTAAAAGCTTTATACTTTTCCAACATCCGAGCAGTGACAGCACTCTTAGTTTTAGCTCGCTCTAGTAAATTCTCAGTCGTTATGAGAGCTTTATCGCCTTTCATCGACTTATATCTCAGCGCCTCCAAGACAGAGTTCTGTACGATGTTTGTCCCCAACTCTGCGCCCGTTAAACCCTCTGTCTGCGCTGCAACATCCTCCAAAACAGCTCTATCCTCCAATTCTACATTCTTGAATTTGCACTGAAATTTAAATAAGTTAATAGTTCTGTTCAAATTTAGATACAAATTGTCAAATTACATTAAAATTTAGAGTATAAAATGATTTGAATATTAAAGGTAGCTATCATCCACTCTAATTTTTTTAAACCTTAACCTTAGCTGTATATTAGATTAATTAATTAAATTAGTAACCATAGCTCTAAATTAGAGCAAGAGGTAATGGTTGAAAAACTGCAAACCATTTCAAATTTGGTTATTTAATTTATTATATGTCATTTAAAATATTCTGGTGGGTTTTACACTACCCTCCTATTTTCTAAGTAAGAAAAAGAGCAAAATACTTATGAATAATTCAAAACAAACCATAATAAAGATGATAACATATTATATTTAGCTACCTATATATCGTTGCCATTAAATATACAAAAACACATAAGAGTTCGTATTTGTTCTAAATCAAATAGAAAATTGGACAGTGAAGGTTGAGCGTTTTGAATAGTTTTTATATAGCTAATTAATTACGAAGCAAATACTCATTAGCTACTTAATCAATTTCTTTTCTGTTAACTGTGGTATGTTTTACAATCTTAGTTCAACAAATATAAGCCATTTAACTATAGAGAAATTTTGAGTGGACCTTTATGAATAAAATTTTAAATTAACGAGATGTTGAAATTAAAATAAGTTTATCGATTATTTCTGTTTGAACTTGAATTTTTTTTAAATTTTAAACTGTCAATAGCCCGCAAAATTTTGGCTATAGAACATTTTGAATGTTCATGAAAGATTGTTTAATTCAAACAAATGTAGTGGTTAAGAACAGGCTTCACAAATAATAGAAGAGGTGAAAAATAGAAATTAAATAAATAATGGATACAGTGATGAAGATAGACTCTGGAAACACAAAGTAAACTTCCAAAACCCTACAGAATGTTCAAAGTTAATTTTCATATCAATTCCCAAAGGCAAGTTCAAAAATCGCACAGAATGTTTAGTTTCCCTCACCTGCAATATAGCCAGTCTCTGTTTCTCATCAGGTTTCCCCACATAAACCAGTCTGTCGAACCTTCCAGGCCGCAAGAGAGCTGGGTCAAGTTTCTCAGGATTGTTAGTGGCTCCTATTACAACCAGACCTGAAATATCAGTCACCATTTTAAAGATTACATTATTCCAATAATAAATAGAACATTGTTACATTTATTTTCAAATAAAGGATAATAATTCTGTATCAAATTAAATTCTGAATTAACTATATATAATTTAAAGTGGTATCCATAATACCTCCACACTGCAGGTATCATGGATACTATTTAAAATAAAGGAATGAAAGTTAAACTGTTCATTTTTTCTGGTATGATTGAAAATGAGACATAGGACAATAACTCGAACCTCATCCAATTATTTTTGACAGTTGTACCTCAAATTTTGTTATGAAAATATTTCTTGACATCACTAACTGTATTACTTTGTTCCTACCAGCTAATTAATTTAACAGAATCAATATGGCACTTCCACGAAGTTCTGAATGGTGAAAAAAATGGCACAAACCTTCCATGAGATCAGGTGCACCCACACCATCCATTATCGCCAGGAACTCCGTCAGTAGATTGAGTCTCACGCCACTGAGACAATTGCGCCTATCCCCGAACAGACCGTCTGAAAAAAGATAAATCTCATCTATAACAACGTCCATAACTTGTGGCCATGACCTTCAAATGTCTTTGCCCTAACTAAATATCTTATAATACATTCAAAATATCTATAAAAATATTTAGTCGGGTTTTCAGTTTCCTTTAGACACTCATCGTGGCAACAAATTTGTTCTTCAATTCCTTATTATTCAGTCTATTCTAAGAAGATTACTAATCTGACAACAGGACTACGTTTTACATGAACCTCTCTGAACGCACAACTTGGTTTAATTGAAACCAAACAGATCTAAAAATTAGGGCTGTAGCTACCAATAACATAATTATTACTGATACGGTACCTATACATAGAAATTAGATATACTGATACAGACACCGAAAAATAGCCGATATAACGAGCACTGGTACCAATCGTACCGGTACCGCCTTACTAAATAGCTACGCCTTCCCTCACCTATTTCATCGAAGAACACTATAGTTGGTCTGGCATTGCATGCGTTCCAGAACACTTTCTTCAGATTCTTCTCAGTCTCACCAACGTAGGAGCTGAAAAAACACACAGTCAGTGGAAGAGGAATTTTAGACAAAAATGGGAGTTTGGTGAGATGAAATTAATGAAATGAAAGTAGCTATATGTTTGATAGTCACCTCAAAATGTTCAATAGTTACCTTAAAATGTTCAATAGTCACCTCAAAATGTCCAATAGTCACCTCAAAATGTCCAATAGTCACCTCAAAATGTCCAATAGTTACCTTAAAAAGTTCAATAGATACCTTAAAATGTTCATTAGTTACCTTAAAATGTTTAACAGTCACCTCAAAATGTTTAACAGTCACCTCAAAATGTTTAACAGTCACCTCAAAATGTTTAACAGTCACCTCAAAATGTTTAACAGTCACCTCAAAATGTCCAATAGTCACCTCAAAATGTCCAATAGTTACCTTAAAATGTTCAATAGTCACCTCAAAATGTCCAATAGTTACCTTAAAATGTTCAATAGTTACCTTAAAATGTTCAATAGCTACCTTAAAATGTTCAATAGTTACCTCAAAATGTTCAATAGTTACCTCAAAATGTTCAATAGTTACCTTAAAATGTTCAATAGTTACCTCAAAATGTTCAATAGTTACCTTAAAATGTTCAATAGTTACCTTAAAATGTTCAATAGTTACCTTAAAATGTTCAATAGTTAGCTACCTTAAAATGTTCAATAGTTACCTTAAAATGTTCAATAGTTACCTTAAAATGTTCAATAGTTAGCTACCTTAAAATGTCCAATAGTTACCTTAAAAAGTTCAATAGATACCTTAAAATGTTCAATAGTTACCTTAAAATGTTTAACAGTCACCTCAAAATGTTTAACAGTCACCTCAAAATGTCCAATAGTCACCTCAAAATGTCCAATAGTTACCTTAAAATGTTCAATAGTTACCTTAAAATGTTCAATAGTTACCTTAAAATGTCCAATAGTCACCTCAAAATGTCCAATAGTTACCTTAAAATGTCCAATAGTTACCTTAAAATGTTCAATAGTTACCTTAAAATGTTCAATAGTCACCTCAAAATGTCCAATAGTTACCTTAAAATGTTCAATAGTTACCTTAAAATGTTCAATAGCTACCTTAAAATGTTCAATAGTTACCTTAAAATGTTCAATATTTACCTAAAAATGTTCAATATTTACCTAAAAATGTTCAATAGTTACCTTAAAATGTTTAACAGTCACCTCAAAATGTTCAATAGTTACCTTAAAATGTTCAAAACTTACCTCAAGATGTATTTCGGTTGCACCAACATGAAAGTACATCCAAAATCCTGTGCCAAACCGCACACCATTTGAGTTTTTCCACATCCAGGGGGTCCATACATAATTACACCTGATGGAAAATGTACCAAAATGATGTCAATTGAAGAACATTAGATGAATTCAATCATAGGTAGCTAAATAGGGTGTGTTCGCAACTATCGGATCATTTCACATTTAACCAAGACTTTATAATTAGGTAACCATATACTTAAAGTTTACCAATTGAAATGATATAATAATTATTATGAAGCTACCTATTTTTTCTAATAAATTTGAAAATCAAGATAAATAAAGAGCTTAGCCTACAATACATAGCTACATCTAACAATTTCACCATTTTCCCAAATAATAAACCAAAATTAATGTAAATAATTAATACGTCCGGTATCGACACTTGAAAATAGTTTAAAATTCAACAAGCCTACAAATAAAAAGATTAGAATTTAAAAATTAAGGCACAGCATTACAAGAGGGTTCCGTAATTTTATACGTCATAAAATCCAAAATACACATTTTTTATGTCTACATAAATACAGGTGAAGCTGTTACAACTGTCAACCTACGTAGCTAAAAAAATGACAGTACTTTTTGTACAAAGGTTCAATTCTCTACTGACTAAAACCTCTATTGACAACTGTTGTCTATAAAGGCTCATTTTTTTTGATAGCTACATATTACATAGGCTGGCTGTTGTAACAGTTTTTTATATCGGTCATTTTTTTTAACCCTAATTGGACTGACAAAATTTAGGTCTCTAAAGGACACATTTAGGGAACAAGTAGTTTGAGTTGTATGATTTTTTGTCAGTTCATAGCTTTTATGATATAAAAGTACTGTGCTCAAACTCCACGATCAGTCTAAATAAGGTTGAAGAGGTAATATTTTTTCAATAACATGGATTCTTAAGTAAGAACTAACCTCTCGTTTGTCGTATGGTGTCACCCTGTATCATGTTGGCAGTGACATCTCCAAATGCCATAGTTGTGATGATGTCACTCATCTCTGAGATGAGGCTCTCCATACCCACCACTGGGGAGCTGTCAGGTCTCTTGCCTATCATCTCACAGTTCCTGATGATGGAGGGATCGTAGTTCTTTGCTGCAGACATCAGGAGTGAGAGCAGTTCACTTGACGATATGCTGCAACTGGACTGTAAAAGATGAAAAGAATGTGTATAATGATTTTTCCTTATATGACCGAAGATGTGGAACTGACTGATAATTCAGAGCTTACCCTATATACCTAATAAGTTTGTTCTTTAGAATTGATTATGACCTACATACCTTTTCCACTGTGTTAGAGACAGCCACACTGTAGATATGTTTAATATCCTGAGCAACATAAGCAGGTAACATAGAAGCTACATTGTACAGGTCTACTTTGCTCAGCTTACCATCACACACAGCACTCAGTACACCAGCTCTGCACAAAATAAATAAAAAGCTATTAAATAAAACGTAGCTAACATCTTTTTCAAAGTATATCACTAAATAGATGCATATTGAAGAACAATCTTACCAGAAAAAATTCAGTTAATTGCTGTCTTAGAAAAAAAATAATTAGCTACCAAGTAAACCATTCAGTTAAGTTTTTTTCTTAGCTATTTGATGGAAAATGAAGAGCGATAACTCACAACTTGGCTACAATATGTTTTTAAGAATCACAGAGTCCTAAGCAATGTTTAAAATGTTGAGCATAATTACCTGTACTGGAGAGAGGATTCTCCTACAGATGTCACCGTAACGTGAAAATGCTCGTGGAGCAAATTTTCCTTGTCGGGGAATGTTGTGGTGGCAAATATTAGCACTCCATTGCAATGTAAACATTCCACTGCATTCTTTAGCTGAATTGACCAAGAGAAGTAGCTTCAGTATTTTAATACAGTATTCTAAATTTAGTGACTATAATACTTAAGTCTGAGAGACTTAAGTACCTGTTACCAAAGACTTTCTAAGGAAACTAGAATTTGAATTAATTCTACAAGTATGTTCTTTCTTTTGTCAATCTTTGTCTATTGTCATTCATACCTATGATTAAAAAGATTTCATCTCAACAAAATTTTGAAAAGGTTTAGTAAATTCTCAACATTGAAGTTATTTTTAAGATAAGAGCTTTCAAATAGAGAGATGTATATTCATCATCAGGAAAAAAGTTTCCAATACTAGAAATACTTTTAATAACCCTTTGCTAATGTCACTATAATTCCTATACTTGTACAAGGAAACCTCTGAGTTATGTAGTACTCAAGTAATGACTAATGGAGGACCTGAATGATGATGTATTTTCTATGTCTAAATTATAGAAAATTATATATTGCTTTAAATTATCCCTCGATGACTAAACTATCTAGTGCACCTGAGATATGAAGGAACCAATAGGTATTTCATAACTCAGGAATTTTCCTGTATTTGCTACTAACTCACCTCTGCAATGCGAGAAGTTTTTTCAGACCAAGAGTACACATTTTTCAGCAACAGAGCAGTCTTAAAACCAGAGGCAAAGTCAATCGCCTCAACACAAACCTGAGGAAGAGAACATTGATGAAAAATATTAAAGAAATCATTCTTTACACATTCCAATCCAGTTATTGCTAATAAGCAAATATATTAGATCGTATTTGATTGGGACATTGGAAATAGATTGAATAATGTTGAATTATTGCATCTATCATTATCTTAAATTTATAATATATATATAATATTGACAGTTATTATACATATATCTTTAGACAAGTAGCTAAGGCTATATTTTTTTCAAGTTAACATATTTAGGTACTCACCTCTCTGAATTTCTTTATAGCCTCTTTTTCTTTAAGTGTGATCAGTTCTTCACAGTCAATCTCCAGTAAATATATATCGAGATCATTGCAGAGTTTCAACACTAGGGTGCGCTTGCCACAACCTTGTGGACCACTAACTAGCTGCACATCTGCCAAACAAGGAGTTATTACAGCACTAATTTAAGAGGGAATTCTCTATCAGGTTGCTATTTAGTTTTAAAATAAAGTTGAAGAATTATTTTCTTTTATGAACGAAAAGGAGGATGATTCATTAACTCGGAATTTATCCAACTCAATTTGACAATAGCTACCTAATAGGTTAATAATTTACTCAGATAAATATTATTTTGAATAGAGAAGTAGCAACATTAGTTGTAACTATCAAAATATTTGTTATTTTTACATAGAAAATAATGATGGCCAAATTTCATAAAAATGATCACTATAACTGTCCAATAATATTGAATTAGTGCATCGTATGAATTCTGAACAAATGTAATCTCATTTTTCACTCACATCTTATCAGATATTTTTCGCTGTCACTAATGGCTTTCTCAAGTTCTTCCAACGAATCATTCATTCCCCCAAAACAATCCACAGTCTTTTCATCAGAACATTTTATTGAAGATATTATCACTTGTTCTTCAATATCTTCACTATTTGATCTATGGTTACAGTTTTTGCCTTCATCAACAAAACCATACCCTACAAATGCTTTAGCTTTGGAGGTTTTGACACAACCAGGGCACAATTTCAGAAATTCTACGTAAATGTTTTCAATTCCTAAGAGCTGGGCTAGGCTGTTATTTCTCAATTTGATGGTAGAGTTGGGCACAACACCATACCTGCCTAGTATGTTTCTAACTGATTTCAGAAACTGAGTCTTCCTTCTAACATAATTCAATATTGGCTCTTTGTTATTGACTGTGACTTCGATAGCTATTTGGCAAATGGGAGTTTTTTCTAGCAAGGAGATGTCTTCTACTGGTACCAAATGTTCACTTGGTCTTCTCATGACTGGTAATTGAACACAGTCTGTTGTACTGACAAAGAAGACCTCTTCATTTGTTTCTGGGCTTTTCAGTGACCCTTCAACATAGGGAATGTACTTTGCTATAATAGTGGTATAGTCTCTGACTTTGATACAAAAAAAGTCTCCAACTTTGCCCTGCAATAAAAAATATAACTTTAAATGAAAATATAAATTATGAAATAGCTACTTATCATCTCGCATTTGACTTTTTTTTAGAATAAATTAGTGAATATTGAGGTTTGTGCATAATATCCTAAATGATTTTGGTAAACATAATTAGCAAACATAAAAAAAGTTTGTATTTGACAGTAAATCTTCTTTGATATGTCTTCATTTCTATTTAAATTATTTCAGCCATGTCAGTAGATTATTAGCTATTTATTTTTATGTTACCATCAATTTTGGTGCCAAATTATGTTTCATACTTCCAATTATTGAAAGTATGTTGGTGGATTTTCAAGCTTTCTAAAAAGGACAGTGGAATTAAAGGCACCAAATACAAACTGGAATATAACTACAGTAATATATTAACAGAAGTAAGTATATCCCACTCTGCAGAAACAAGAAAAGTGATCCTAGAGATTTATTCTTTTGTTCACAATTCACTATATAATTAATATAAATGTAGGAATTGATTCACAAGTCTTTGAAGTAAAATTAATGTAAATGTAGGAATCAATTAAAAATTGCATAGAATTTTTTTTGTTTAAAAAGACAATATTTTCCTATTAAAAACAAGAAGTATAGAATATCCTAAATATCTCCCATATTCAACAGACCTGGCTATTTTAATTTCAAAATTCATGTCTGGCTAATCCAATGTGAATTATCCCGGGGCATCAAATTAAAATAGCCAGATATTTTTATCAATTCATTCCTTTGATAATAACAAGATTGCTCAATAAATAAAATAATTAGTTATTGCTGAAATAGTGTTGTTTCAGTCAATTAGTGAACAGCATCTAATAAACTGCTATGAGAAGTTTATAGGTAGCTACTTACAATTTTTGCCTTTATTAAAAAAAAAAAATTTGGTGCATTGACATCCACTGGTCTCTTCAAATAGGTGAAAAAATCCCTCAACATATTTTCAACAATTTAGGCTTTTGGCACCAAATTAGTCACCAAAAATTATTGGTAATAATATAAAAATTGGTTGGTAAAAAATACTCTAATTTAACTGAATATCATTTCAGAGAAATTTATCAGAAAACAAAAACTGTTACTAAGGTAAGGCCAGAGTTATCATACGGTTTCACAATTTTGATCATATAAGATTGTTTAATTTAAATTAAATATTAAATTAGATCAACTTACCCCAAGCAGTACCACAAGTGTGTTGCTCACTAGTGCATTCTGTAAGTCTGTAAATTCCTCACTTTCATACACTTCCAGAGATACATAGACACTTTCTGCCATATTCAATAACTGCGTCAAAAGATATTTATGAACAACTAACTAGTTTCTAAAACACAAAATAATCATTAATCTCTACCAGTGCGCCTAGATAGTAATAATAGTAAAAAGTATTGGCAGACAAAATTATAAAAATGAACAGGCTATTGATCCCAGTATCTCTGACTGTCTGACAGAGAGTGTGGGTAAAATCAAATAATTAATTTAGTAGGGGTTTAACGTCTGCTTCGGAACCAAAGGCCATATTGCTGACGTCAAAAGGAAATTAAATACAAGGGACTAGAAGAAACAGTCAGAAAGGAAAGTGGCTCCATGAACAAAGTCAATTACCATCGTCGGTGACAATGTTCATAGATGCAGAAAAGCTACTCCGTGAATGCAGTCACTTACCAAGGAATGTGACGAAACGGGACACAAGCACCGGTGGCTGCACTCACGAATGGAAGAGGAAAATGAAGAGGTGATAGTGAATGAAGCCTACGAGCCTACCTAACACAAAATCTAAGACCTCGTAATTGAAGAGCATAACCCTAGCACTAACTACAAAACTGCAACTAGCGTTATAAAAAATGACAAACATGGTAAAAATGAAAAAAGACAATGCATAATCCAAATTACAACAGTTCGGGGCCCAAAAGACACTCCCTTCTATTCCATTCACCACAGATAGCTTCAGGTTAGAGCCCCTGAGGGCTAAAATCAAATAAAACATCACTTTAGTACCTACATTAATGATTAGTACATCACTTTAGTATATGACAACATCACTTTAGTATATGAGTCATCACTTTAGTATATGAGTCATCACTTTAGTATATGAGTCATCACTTTAGTATATGAGTCATCACTTTAGTATATGAGTCATCACTTTAGTATATGAGTCATCACTTTAGTAGCTATATGAGTCATCACTTTAGTATATGAGTCATCACTTTAGTATATGAGTCATCACTTTAGTATATGAGTCATCACTTTGGTATATGAGTCATCACTTTGGTATATGAGTCATCACTTTGGTATATGAGTCATCACTTTGGTATATGAGTCATCACTTTGGTATATGAGTCATCACTTTGGTATATGAGTCATCACTTTGGTATATGAGTCATCACTTTGGTATATGAGTCATCACTTTGGTATATGAGTCATCACTTTGGTATATGAGTCATCACTTTGGTATATGAGTCATCACTTTGGTATATTAGTCATCACTTTGGTATATGAGTCATCACTTTGGTATATGAGTCATCACTTTGGTATATGAGTCATCACTTTGGTATATGAGTCATCACTTTGGTATATGAGTCATCACTTTGGTATATGAGTCATCACTTTGGTATATGAGTCATCACTTTGGTATATGAGTCATCACTTTGGTATATGAGTCATCACTTTGGTATATTAGTCATCACTTTGGTATATTAGTCATCACTTTGGTATATTAGTCATCACTTTGGTATTTTAGTCATCACTTTGGTATATTAGTCATCACTTTGGTATATTAGTCATCACTTTGGTATATTAGTCATCACTTTGGTATATTAGTCATCACTTTGGTATATTAGTACATCACTTTAGTATATTAGTACATCACTTTAGTATATTAGTACATCACTTTAGTATATTAGTACATCACTTTAGTATATTAGTACATCACTTTAGTATATTAGTACATCACTTTAGTATATTAGTACATCACTTTAGTATATTAGTACATCACTTTAGTATATTAGTACATCACTTTAGTATATTAGTACATCACTTTAGTATATTAGTACATCACTTTAGTATATTAGTACATCACTTTAGTATATTAGTACATCACTTTAGTATAATAGTACATCACTTTAGTATATTAGTACATCACTTCAGTTAGTTTAGTATATTAGTACATCACTTCAGTTAGTTTAGTATATTAGTACATCACTTTAGACAAGTAAAATATTATGGCTCATGAACTCTCCATTTGTCTCTCCATAAATAACAAATTATCGTAAGTTCTCTCCAAAATAACATTGTAGCATAGGAGAAAAATAGATATTTCTCTATAGATATATCGAAGGGCTCAAAATAACTGTCACAAACTCGCCATTAAAATGGAGAGTTTGGACATGCTTTATCATCTGGCATCTAAGCATCTTAGTACATCACTTTAGACCTACGTTAGTAGCTACCACTTACCAGGCCAAGTAAAATAGTATGGATCATAAACTCTTCATTTGTGACTTGTCTTGCCAAAAATAACTAAAATAACATTGTAGCATAGGAGAAAAATAGATATTTCTCACCATTTGTAATTGAAGGGCTCAAAATAACTGTCACAAACTCGCCATTATAATGGCGAGTTTGAGAATTGAGCATACAGAGTTCAATATATAAGTTAGTCAGTGGGATTTTGTGAACCAAAGACAAACTGGCATGTAAACATAGGAATTAAAATCAATTAATTAGAAAATTATCGAACAATATCTAAAAGCTGAGCGGCGCACCACATTACGGAGCAGTTCAATATGGCAGAGCACTGCATTTTCTACCAATTGTCTCAACGTAAATAAATGGCCGTTATGTAGTTTGTTGTTCTATGCACATCATAATTGTTTAAAGACCTGGCAGGGGGAATCTGAGGGCGGCACGTCTCTCGATACATGATACATCTACCTCCATATTTGACTCCGTTTCAGTCCGTCTCGATCTCAGTCCGTTCCGCTACATTTTGGTCGGTTACCGGTGTTCATCCAAGTGTTCTTTGGCAATATATAACCTCATTGAGCATTTAAAATGATGCAAACAATTCTTTAAAATACATATGATATATGCCCAGTCTGCAGAATGAGTCTCTTCTCATGCAGAGACTTTAATTTGAGAGAGCTACTCTCTGTCCTCGGACTCTCAGCAGCAGATTCAAAATCTCCCGCAGCTAAATTAATGGTAACATAGGAATTAAATCAAAATCTCCCGCAGGCGCAGAGATCTCCAATTTTTAAAATTTCATTCAAAAACTCCCGCAGAGAGTCTTGGAAAAAAGTTCCATATTCTGCAGACTGGATATATGCCTTCGTTTCGGTCCGTTCCGGTTCATTTAGGTCGGTTCCGGTGTTCAACCAAGTGTTCTTTGGCAATATATAACCTCATTGAGCATTTAAAATGATGCAAACAGTTCTTTAACGTACATATTTGACTCCGTTTTGGTCCCTTTCGGTCCCGGCGATGCAAGTAAAATAGTATGTCTCATAAACTCACCATTTGTCTCTCCAGCTCTCTCCAAAATTCAACAATTTCTCTCCAAAATGATCAAATTATCATTAATTCTCTCCAAAATAACATTGTAGCATAGGAGAAAAATAGATTAAACTCGCCATTTGCAATTGAAGAGATCAAAATAACTGTCACAAACTCGGGGTGTGCCTAAAAAGCGTCCGGTAGCGTCCGGAAGCGTCCGGTAGCGTCCGAAAGCGTCCGGTAGCGTCCGAAAGCGTCCGGTAGCGTCCGAAAGCGTCCGGTAGCGTCGGAAAGAATGTAATGACGCCCTTTACAGTGTACAATATTATTTATATCATATGATGAATGGTAATTTACATTTTTGAAGGTTACGGTTATATATTGGATAGTTCACGCTCCCGGACGCTTTAAAAGCGTTCGGAAGCGTTTAGAAAAGTCCGGTAATATCTAGTACCGCCCGGTACACTGTACATGATTATTTATATCATATGATGAATGGTAATTTACATATTTAAAGGTTACGGTTACCTACCCAGCAAACATTGCAACGTCGGCCGTATGCTGGCGTGCATCGGCAACCTTATGGCAACGTCGTGCATCGGCAAATTGATTCATTTCGACATCGGCACAACGTCGGCTACACAACATACGGCCGTCAGATGGATATTATTTGTCGGCAGGACGTCGTTCTTACAACAGTCGGCCGACAGACTAATATTATTTGTCGGCACGATGTCAATACCCAACAATCGGCCGCTTGATGGATATCAAGTGTTGGCACGATGTTGGCAAAACAACTATAATTATACATGCAAATTAATATTAAGTATTTGTCGCTGCGATGTTGACAAAACAAATAACAGCCACTTACTATGTAAAAATTGAATGTAAAAAAATTGATGTAATTTTTTTTGTAAAAAATTATGTAAAAAATTTATGTAAAATATTTTTTGGTAGCTAAAGAAATATTAATTTGAAAAAATTATGGTAAAAAAATTATGTAAAAAATGTAGGCCTATATCAAAAATGTATGTAAAAAATTATATAAAAAAAACTATGTACCTACAAAAATGTACCTAGGCCTATGTAAAAAATATAAAATAGAGTTACATGTTGCGTTCCATTGTTTATTACTATCATTTATAAATCATATAAAGAGTTTTAAATTATCCTAGTAATATTAAAAATAAAAATCATTGAATCAATAAAACCACAAAATGTAGGTATATACATTTTAGTTAATCCTTACATAAATATTCTGTGACATATAAGTTCTTTTCGTTCATATTACGAACTTCTTCATAAAACATACATTAATTTTGCAAATTAATTTGCGCCATCAGTGGATTATATATTATCCAGAACGTTCTTTTAAAAAGACCTTGATACCGATAATTTAAATATTCTTGGGAAACTCGACATCAAATTTTATTCATTGATTTAAATTATCCAGTACAAATTTTGAGAAATACTTTGGTAACTGGATGAAAATTATAATGCTATTATAGGTACCTAGAATTAGTTATCGTAAACTATACGAGAGTCGACATTATTGGAACAATGCGAGCAGAGCAATGTAGCGTCACTGCGTCAGTCCAACGAAACTCTAAATCTGTTATATACCGCCAGTTAAATATTAAATAGGTACCATAAATTTGTTAACCAGACTAATTCTACTTCGTATGAGTTATAATTAGGTACCCATGTTATCGCAATATAAAAAAGTGGTAGTAGAGCCAAAGAGAATTTTCTACCTAACACAAATAGGTAAGTACGGTAAAGTACCTAGCCTACCTGGTAGTTGGTACCTACCAGGCTTTTCAATTTTAAAGTCTCCCATTAAGGTAAGTACTAAGTACCTATGTACCTACCTAGCATGTAGGCTATGACCGTTAGGTCTGACTTGGTATGTACTAGATATGCTATCCGTTATGCGAAATAGCATTTTATGAAGTGTCATGGTCAATTTGGCTGTCACCATGTCAGCCAAACTTACTCTGCTTGATTGATAATATGATATAATTTATAAAATATTAGGGCCTAATTATTAATTATCTAGAGGCTAGGTTGAAGTTTGAACCTTAAGCTTAAGGTAGGTTCCTGGTAGACACTAGATATTATTAGTGTTGCTGTAACCTAAACCTAGTGTTGATGAAGTCTTAGTCTTGTCTGTAATCTGTACTCAGTAGCTAAGCTAGGTGTAGGTACCTATTAGGCTATTTGGTGCACTGAACTGTGAACTCTTTACTATTCTAAGACTTTCTAAGATTAAAGAATCTGGAGAAAAGATGCCATCAATTTTTCATAATTTTGGCTAATGACTAGTCCTCCAATATTTCCCATGTTTAAATTTTTGGTAATATAGGATTATATATAGCATAATGTCCTCTGACATGACAAGAAACTTTATTTTGGAGAAATAATTATGCAATAGCTATATGTGCCAAGACTAAGAGTACCTTTTACAGTTTACTATATATTCCCATATAGTAATTACTACCTAATTAATAATAGTATATTCCATTAATACCATTTAATTTACTAACTACTTATTTTAGGAGAAAAAATGTTGGAAGTTTCAAGTGTTGGAAGATTAGGTACCAGACTGTAGGAACTGGTAGCGTGTTCTCCAAGAAATCCTCTATTTTGGCTTCTGTTCTCAGTAAAATACATGTGAATTTAGGAGGAAATTAAGGATTGTTTGCACAGAATATGTTAAAAATGTCCCATGTAACATGTTCTGCAGACTGGGGCCAAGATTAGCCAAATTAAGGGAAAATGTTGGTAGCTTTTTTACTGATTTTTGTATTTAATCCCTCCCATCTTATAGAATAATAGAGGCTGGCAAACGCCAAAGTTCCAAACTGTAGGCCAATTGCCAATTTTGAGCTTATGCTTAACCTAAATCTCAAAGGATTTCTGAAAATTTATATGGGATATGATCATTGATGGGAACATAGGAATTATTAATTCTAAATTTGAAACTAATTTGACATTAGTACCTGAGTTTATGATCCTTTGAAATCATGAAATGAGTAATGACTGACTGCATAAGATGGGTGATTGGTGAAGTTGTGAAATTTATCTGGAAAATAATGAGGCCTTGAATTGACCTTCTGCAATATCCGGCGACAATTTTCCAATTAATTTCTATTTTTACATGTAATTATTGGAGAGTATTTTGCAATTTTGGGTCATTTTGGCGAGAAATTTGAAAATCTTTGAAGAGAAATTTGAAATTTTTTGGAGAGAAATTGTCTGAAAAATTAAATATCTGGAAAAATTTAAGCAAGTATTTGGATTCAACTAACTTATCCTGAAACATGGCCAAAAGTCAAAGGAGTTCAGTGCACCCAATACAGTGGGCTTCATCATGTCATGGACACCATCCACAGCCACAATTGTGTAAATTTCACAGTTCCATCAGCTTATCAGTGAAATTTTTACCCCTTTGAAAATAATATTCTATAATTCTAGTAAAGTCTGTGGATATTCAGCTATTTATTTCTGTGTTACAATCAATTTTTACTGGTTAACTTGGGAGAATATTGGTGAATCAGCCATATTATAATTATTGAAATTATATATGTAGATTGTTTTATCTTTTTGTAAAGTCATTGGTTTTTTGTGCACCAAAACAGACTGGGACACCAGCTTACAGCAACAATAGTAATAATGCCTACATTTAAGGCTTAACTTAATTATTAATAGTTAATATAGCCTATTATCAATCAACCAGAGTTTCAATGTCTGATTGTACTAGTTAGTCACCAAGGTTACTAATTAGTATATGTGACTGTATGATTAAATTCTTCACCATATATATTTCAATTTATAAAAAAATAGTCCAAAAAGATTGATGGTTAGGACTAGGTACTGCCTACTGGGTGCATTGGAATGCATGCATTATTTTTGCCTATAGTAAGTATTTCTTCAAGCACAACTCTGAAATCTTTGCTAATAATTAAGATTATTGTTAGCAAAGATTGTACTGCTAATTTTAGTAATATACCAGCTTGCAAACTGTGTCAATGTCACCAAAGATATATGGAAATGTTTTTTGAGGGGAAATATATCTTTGCAAAATCTTGAACTATTTTGTAATTAATTCCTATATTTACATGTAATTATTGCATGAGTTTTGGAGATACAGCTAGCTTGCTAACTATAGATAAACAAATATAGTATCAACCAAATGACTAAAAAGGATTGAACCTATTTTGAAAACTGAATGAAGTTGATAATACATTTACATGCCAATAACAATGGACAGCATTGAAAGTGCGTAATTAATTGGGTGAAATGGAGATTATTTTATTTGGAAAATTCTATACATATTTAAACTCATAATTTATAGAAATTGTTTTGAAATTAATTTTTCATGTAAATTTAAGAACGATTGTGAATATATATTTCATATAACTAGCTGCATGACTTCTTTCTCAAGCTTGCAAAGTTGTGATTATCTTCTTTTTGACAAATAACTATAAGATGATTGTTGTTAAGTTTTGATGACTGTTCCATAATAATGACACCAACTATTTCCTTTATAGTTAGCTGCTGATTACATCAAGCTGATGAGGTATGCAGGCATTCTTCCGCCACAAATCCCTCAAAGGAATAGCCATGGACTGCATGGTGTCTGTGAAGATTGGCAAGATGTACTTCAGTCTCTGTCTCCTAGGAGGAGGAGGAGGAGAGGCAGACCCTGTCTATGCTGCCTTCTACTCTGTGGATATCCCAATGCAGGTGTGTCTTCATCATTCACTTAACTCTAGATAATAAATAACTTATTGGATAACTTGCATATAAAGCAATAATTTTTAATGTAAGAACCTTTAATAAATGTATTAACTCAAGAATTTGCGTAGTGCATACATTTAAAATCGTAGTCTGCGATGAAGGGCCATTATTTTTTAAAACTGTTGGCCATTCATGGTAGATTAAAGAAAATTTGTTCACTATTCACGGTGAATCTCTTACTCAGGTATCTACATTCACTACAGAGGAATTTTACTGTATTACATGCAAGGTTCACTTTGAATGTATCACATGTTCTTGTGATTGATATGTAAGGTTGATCTTGAAAATATCTTCTATAATTAATTAAAATTTTGAATGATGTTATCAACTCCTAATATGAATTTTGGTTATTTGACAAGATACCCTTTTTTCCATGGATATTTTTTTGGTCAATAATTTCTATGTCTTTTCAGCTTAAGTACGTCGTATGCTAAATGTGTGACGTCATCAATCTGGATCACCTGAAGGAAGAGCAGATCGAAATGTACGCTCACATTGCAGAGATTGAGCGCAACTGAGAGAAAGTCTTTCAAATCTCCACTCAATAAGGAGGGAGAGATGCAACTCTAGAACTCTGCCTGCAATCAGAAGCTCTGAGGAAAGAAGATTGAGAGTTTCTTAACAGGTAAATAAAGTGGTGCATTGCCTACATTAACGTGCTTTCGATAACCTTTATACCCCTAGGAGATCTATCCTAAAGCTAGTTGTGGTGAATGGAAGAAAAGATGATAGCTCTAGCCTCTAAGTTTATGCTCTTTAACTAGAAGGTCTCAGATTTTGGGTTACATAGTCTTCATTTACTATCACCTCTTCATTTTCCTCTTGGATCCGTGAGTGCAGTCTCTGGTGCTTGTGAGCGTCATATTACTTGGTAAGTGACTGTATTCACAGAGTAGCTTTTCTGCATCCATGAGCATGTTATTGACGGTGGTACATGATTTTGCTCGTGTAGCCAGTCCTTTCTGACTGCTTTTTTCAGTCCCTTGTACTTATTTCCTTTTGACGTCAGTGATATGACCAGAAATGGTCGGAGCAGACGTTAAATCCCTACCAATTTTCAATTTCTTATAAAATTATTTATCACTTGTAACCTCTAACGCTATATTTGAATAAATATTATACTTATAGTCTATAATATGCTAGTTACATCAATAGCTTTTATTAATTTTTTTGTATAGCTATGCGAGGTATATTACACTACTTCTGCAATAATTTATTCATCATTATTGTTTCATCCATCAGGCAAACTTTCCTGATTTCATATCACTGAAGTCGCTGAAGAAAAATTCAAAGTCTTGATCTATGATGAAAAAGACAAGAACAATGTTGCTTCTATGATATTCATGAATGGACCGAGACAGAACAGGTGAGAACAGTGATAGTTGAGCTTCTGGTCTTTACAGTAATGCAATTGGCAGATCTTATTTATAAGAGAACCATGATTTTTTAGATACAATTAATTAATTATTTATAAGGGATTTGCTTATATCTTATTCATGAATTTGTTTACAATTCTCCATCTCATTTCTCTTCCTTATCATATCAGACTCTGACTTCAGGGAGTTGACTCTGAAGATCACCAACTGTGTGAATGCAATAACTGACAAGAGCATGAGGAGACCTATTCAGAGGAAAAGCAGACCTAAGAGACACGAGAGAATCACTACTGACAAGAGGTAAGTAAATACAAGAGTGATAGATGGCGCTATTATTGCTGTTTCGATTCTTTCCTTAAATTGAATGTGCTTAACGGACGATTGAAAATCGTCATTGTTCTTTAGAAATTTTTACATATTTGCAAAAATGACTTCGGTACCAAATTTTAATCCTATACAATTTTATAATTTTATTCTTTCCCGTAGGACTAAATTCGAAAATGAACCTTTGAGGTCCATGCAAAGAAGCAGCATACAGGTCAGGGCCGTCAGACTGTTTTAAGGGTTACATCTGCTTACCTAGCACCCAAATACTTACGAAGCTTGCATTGTTCATTCTTAGTGAAGGGCCAAGTTGAAGGCTTTGGTGGAGAAGGCCCTCATGGCAGAGCAAGCTAAGGTCATGTGACTGAAAGTAACAGGCATGTCTACACTCTGATGCCCAAGCATTTGTTTCGTTGAAAGAATGGCATTGACACGAAACATAAGTGATTAATGTGTGGAATAAATTTAAGACATCTGCTGTATTATTTCATTTGTCTTTCCTTTATAAATTTCAGAAGTTATGATACATAATGGAACATTATCCAATAGGTAGTTATAATTTGTAATATTCCAAATTTAGGCAATTTTATTTTCGAAATCTTTATGCAACTACTAGCCGCCATCTAAAAGATCCTGGCAAACATCGTTGTACCGATACTAGCCATCATCTAAATGATGACTGCACTCCGACGCTTTGCCGCTCGTTGCCAACATTGGCCTGGTTGCACGGGTACGTTAACCCAGCGTCTTGCCGACGTCTTTCAGTGCATGCACGATGGTAAACCAATGTCGGCCGATACTGGCTAAGGTCGGATGCCTGCATCATTTAGACATTGGCTAGATGTACCACTGTTTGCTGGGTATTTGATAGTAAACGCTCCCGGACGCTTTAAAAGGCACAAAAGCGTCCGGAAGCGTTTAGAAGCGTCTGGTAATATCTAGTACTGCCCTGTACACTGTACATGATTATTTATATCATATAATGAATGTTAATTTACATATTTAAAGATAACAGTTACCTATTTGATAGTAAACGCTCCCGGACGCTTTAAAAGGCACAAGAGCGTCCGGGAGCGTTTAGAAGCGTCCGGTAATATCTAGTACTGCCCTGTACACTGTACATGATTATTAATATCATATAATGAATGTTAATTTACATATTTAAAGATAAAAGTTACCTATTTGATAGTAAACGCTCCCGGACGCTTTAAAAGGCACAAAAGCGTCCGGAAGCGTTTAGAAGCGTCTGGTAATATCTAGTACTGCCCTGTACACTGTACATGATTATTTATATCATATGATGAATTTTAATTTACATGTTTAAAGGTTACGGTTACCTATTTGATAGTAAACGCTCCCGGACGCTTTAAAAGGCACAAAAGCGTCCGGAAGCGTTTAGAAGCGTCTGGTAATATCTAGTACTGCCCTGTACACTGTACATGATTATTAATATCATATAATGAATGTTAATTTACATATTTAAAGATAACAGTTACCTATTTGATAGTAAACGCTCCCGGACGCTTTAAAAGGCACAAAAGCGTCCGGAAGCGTTTAGAAGCGTCTGGTAATATCTAGTACTGCCCTGTACACTGTACATGATTATTTATATCATATAATGAATTTTAATTTACATGTTTAAAGGTCACGGTTACCTATTTGATAGTAAACGCTCCCGGACGCTTTAAAAGGCACAAAAGCGTCCGGAAGCGTTTAGAAGCGTCAGGTAATATCTAGTACTGCCCTGTACACTGTACATGATTATTTATATCATATGATTAATTTTAATTTACATATTTAAAGGTTACGGTTACCTATTTGATAGTAAACGCTCCCGGACGCTTTAAAAGGCACAAAAGCGTCCGGAAGCGTTTAGAAGCGTCAGGTAATATCTAGTACTGCCCTGTACACTGTACATGATTATTTATATCATCTGATGAATGGTAATTTACATATTTGAAGGTCACGGTTACCTATTTGATAATAAACGCTCCCGAGCGTTTTAAAAGGCACAGGAGCATCCGGTAATATCTAGTACCGCCCTGTACACTGTACATGACTATTTATATCATTTCGTGAATGGTACTATATTTATTTAATGATTAACAACCGACAAACTTGTATATTTGTTAATTGCTTAATTAAAAATCGTCCGGGAGCGTTTGGAGGCATCTACAAGCGTCCGGTACCACACGTTAGTGTCTAGTACCGCCCTGTTCACCGTATATAATTATTTATATCATTTGGTGTACAATAATTTACTTATTTAAAGGATAAGGTTACATATTTGATGGTTTGTATATGTGTTAATTGCCTAAAAAGCGTCCGGTATCGTTTTTTACCGTCAGTTACAGCGACAGGTAAACAGTTAAATGGGTTATATGCCTTCAATTGCCTAAAAGCGTAATTTTGGTATTGCCCGGTAATTGGGTTGGTAAACCTTATTCATTAGGGAAAGTAAATGATTTTGATATCGTTGGGTAATTAGTTAGAGTTCGGTGATTAAGCAAAGTCCAGTGATTTTGATAACTGATTACGTTCGATAATATGGTAGTGTTCGGTGATTGTGTAAAGTTTTGTGAGTTATAGGTCGTTATGATTTATGAGTCACAGTAGAATTCCTATATAATAAACTCCTGTATAGTGAATCATCCTATATAGTAGAGCCCTGTATAGTGAACTACCACGTATAATGAATATGTTTTATTTAGTCTGCCATAAAATATCCATTATAGTTTATATAGATATTTCTAAAAAGTAAGCTCTGTATAGCGAACTGGATTTTAGTATATTATAGATCAGTTATAATGAACTAGAGTCCTGAGAAATTATGTACCTCATGTAATGAAATAATGTTGTAAGAACAGCCTGTATAATAAAGATATTGATTTTTATTGCAGAACAGTAATCTTAAAAAAAATGGTAAATTACACGTATCTAATGAATTCAAATAATAAATTACATGAAAACCGTGACATAATTTAAAACCTAGAAAATAGCGTAAATATTGTACAACAACTTTCGCAAAAGTAGCTTTTACTAAACTTTAATTTGAGGCTGTCTCATTATTAACCCCTTTATATAGTTGAAGTGTGTAATTTAATAGTCTTTGGTTTCCTATGCATCTCTTGACAGGTATAATGAACTAACTCTCTTAAGTGAAGTAGTGGTAGTTCACTGTAGAGGAGTTCTACTGTAGTGTTTAACAAAACATATATGCGTTCTGCACAGTACTCGTTGCCGAACATCCCACCTCCTACCAGAAAAAATTGGACGTATATATAATATTGCGTACGTATGTGCATAATTTCTTTAAATTAGTATATCTAATATCCTTTCTAGGTCGATGATTGCGTACTGTAAACCATCTTGAGCATTAAGTAGATCGAGGCATTGGATTTTATAAAATGATATTAACAAAAAAATATATGAGTTTTCCTTTCAAATTGCAACACAGATCGCAAAGTTTATTCATGATGTAGTGATGGTTTTAACAGGAATATATTTCTAGCTTGATATAATTTCCATTTATAGGAAGGTGAATAAAATCGAGCGTCAGTTTAAAGATGACAGTTTAATTTATAACAATACATTTCCATTTAACAAACATTGATGCATCATTTAATTTTTGGATGTCCTTGTTTTAGCTCTTTTTGTTCTTGTCTTCTGTCCAGGTTTTTTTGCAGTAGGTGCTGTTTTAGGAATTGTCAGCTGACCATCGGCTGAAACTATGGTCTTTGATTTTTTGCGAGGCCCTTTCACCAATTTCTTTACAGCTTCGCCTTTCTTCTCAGCCGACATACCTGACCATACAACGTGGGAAATACGAAATTTTGAAGCAGCTGGGGCTAGCTCAAAATTTCCTTGTCCATGGATAGCTCGTCTGATGTCGGCCTGCTGTAACCTCACAACGTTGTGGATCTTTTCCACCAACTCTGGTAGCTTAAGAGCTTTCCAGTTACTGGAAAGCTTCAATATATGATTAATCGATTCACAAGCATTGTTTGTCCAGTCAAGGGGAACTCTCTCTTTTTTGGCGGGCTCAAAAATAAACTTCTTCAACGTTGGTACAATTTTTCTGAAATAGGGATTAAATGTCGGTAAATCAAGCGCTAACTTTTCTTCTAATTCCATGGCTTTAAGGTTGAAATTGAAGGAATCTTCTGCAGATAGAAGACCCTTCTCGCCGAATAAATCTTCCATTACCAAATTTATTCTCCTGTCGGCGGTTCCAACCTCATGACGCAAATGTCGGCGGACATTCTCCTTCACGTGTCTGGTGCAGAGGACATGCGAAGCAGAGGGAAAACACTGTCGAAGAGCTTTGGTGAGGGCCTTTTCCTCGTCAGATCCTATGACTAGGTTTTCCCCACCAACCTCTGCGCCAACGATATCCGAGTCCAG
Source organism: Caprella mutica (assembly GCA_947561585.1). Taxonomy (NCBI): domain Eukaryota; kingdom Metazoa; phylum Arthropoda; class Malacostraca; order Amphipoda; family Caprellidae; genus Caprella; species Caprella mutica. Next base: position 40,335 of record CANNZV010002488.1, read on the forward strand.
CCTACTTTGCAGATGAGAAAAGAACCGTTGGTAGGTTTGGTACGTTCCATCCCAGTGCAAAAAAGCTGGACCAAGGAGAATTGGAACCTTCTGCGTCATTTTTCTTCTCAGGTTCGAGTTTCGGTAGACCAGCAGAGTAACAAAACAGGCTCCAAGATTAAAAGTTCTATCAACACCGATAACACTGGGATGGTCTGCTTTAGAAGAACACATCTGGCGAAGATCTTGCAGTTGGTCTTGAGTATATAATACAACGGACGGAGGCTTGCCTTTCGTTTGTATTATTTCCTGCACAAACTCGCTTTCGTGTATGTCGCTCAGAAGGACTTGCATGTCGTCGGCGGGATTTTTCCTAGACTGCTTCACATTTTTTCTTTGATCTTTTTCAATTATATACTTCCGATTCCGCACCTGCAGATATAAAATAAGAAGTTTTAATAAGAGATTTTATTATGTGTCTCGAAACTAGCTGCCGAGTAAAATACAGTGCGTGTGACTGAGTATTTTTTATTAGTGATCTGCAAGGATAGACATATAGTCATAGATACATAAATATTTAACAGTCTATCCATTCAGATCACTAATGAAAAATACTCAGTCACACGCTCTATGTTTTACACGGCAGCTAGTTTCGAGACAGTGATTTTGGGTATTTGGGCTTAGTACTTAGAACGAATTAAGATACGTGCATGAAGTGTTATTTGTAATTGTCAAACAAGTAGATAGATAGTATTGAAGAAAAAAAAAAAATATATATATTAAGATTTTAGGCAAATACTATTAAAAATTATATTTACAGATCGAAATTAAGAAAGCCTTGGTCATTCAGATTCAATATTTTGTTAAATACATACCTGTTTAGTATCCCTTGGATTTGAATCGGAAGTATTGAGGGCCATAGTACCATAAACTTCTCTCGGAGGCAGTGATTTCACTCTCTCGGAGATTTCTTCAAGTACATTTTCAGCAGTTCGTATGTATTCTGTGTTGAAAGTCTTTTTGGCATTACCATGGACGCAAGTCCGGTCCGGGAAATTACCACAATACTCAACTATAGCACAGTGAGGATACAAGGGTTTCAAGGCGGAGGGAAACTTCTCGATCCAAGTAACTCTTTTCTTGTAACCAGGTGATCTTTTTAGACAAATATAGAACCTTTTTACTAAAAGTACCTGGCTGTCATCAGGTTGGGGGTCGAGTGGGACTCTTTCTTTCTTGGAACGTGTGTAGAGTACACCTTCCTTTTCATCCGTGTAGACAAGACCTCGATCCGTTACCAAATAGTAGTGCTTCTTCGTTGACCCATTAGATGCCCATGCCCCACAATCATCTTCAAATTTGCTGTGCTTCATTTTAGCTCGTTTGACAATATTACTGTTGTTGTCAATAACTACATAGACATTTTCTTTTATTCCAAGAGGAATCTTGGAGATCAGAGGCTTCTCCTTAGTAAGAATATCAACAACAGTTTCAGTATCCATAAACTTGTTCTCATTTGGGAGGCATGTCATACCGTTTGGAATCGTTGGTGGTGTCGTTTTGGTCATGATGATGTCGCCGTTCGATGATCTGCCGGACACGTCTGCCAAAACAAGGTCAGTGAGGTCTGATTTTCGGGACGGTGGACTGTTCATGATGACAGAAATGTCAGATAGGTGTGATGAATCTGACCTTGTTATGATTGGAGAAGAATTGGGAGTCGAATGGACACGTGGCTCATGTGGTCTGGATTTCGGCTGCTGGGTCTCTAGGCTGGGCAAGTCTGACAAAACTGACCGATGTGATAGACTCGATACTGGAGTAATATCGATTTCTGATGATGATGGGATCGGAACAGGGATAATGCCGATGTCTGATGCCGTGAACTCGTACTCGGTGGAGACAGGAACAGATGGGCTGGTATTTCTTGTAGGATGTTTTCTCTTTGAGTGTAAGGGGTCTTCATCACAAACAATGTCGATTACAACGTTCGCTTTTCTGTTTCGATCTTTAATAGGCAACAAGGGGACGAAATGGTTTATGTCTACAACGGACCCGGAAACCGACGTCCACATCAGTACGACTTTGGGCTGGGTAGCAGAAACTCCTCTTCCTCTTATCAATCGTGTAAAGGGGGACAGGACAAATGGATCTGAAACTGTTTAAATAATATGGATTGGATGTAAGGATCATACATATTGGTTCTAAAATTTATTAACAATTGAATTAACTAACGATATCGTCAACATAACTGTGGAAAATATGAACATCATGAAAATATTTCACACATAAAATTAACAAATTTTGAATTATGAAGAATAGATTGTAACTTACCAGGTGGAAAGAAACTTTGAATTGGGCATCTCAAAACCGCACTGATTGCAAGTACATGGTTCATGTCGGAGAATGAACCTAGCACGGGGGTTTGCTTCTGATAAGACGGATAGTCGGCCAAAACAATACGAGGGTCATCTTTGAGTGGAGAACAGTAATTATAGTCGTTCACGTTATACCATTCGGGATTGCTGACTATTTCAATCCAGGTTCGAGCTCTAAGCTGTTGATGGTGCGTCTCAATACCGTAGAGGGCCAAGGAAACTGCTCGATATAAACAATTCCCATCTGCTCGAGTTCGACGAGGTTGGTAGTCCATCAACAGTCTCGGTTGATACTGTTGAAGGATTTTTACTGACACGTTGTCAATATCAGTTATACTGGAAGGTGTGGATGGTGGAAGGGAAGGCTGATATTGATTCAGAAGAGCCGCCTCGATGGAACTTCTAGTTTTCAAGTACGCTTCGCCTACTGTTTCGGCCTCGATCATTCGCCCTAAAGACATGGCGAAAGAGAAGTTACCACCTTCGTGTTGAGAGATGCACTTTGGACAGAGAAATTCCAGTTTAGCCTCTCCCCAAGCTGTGTGTTGGGCGTCTGTCATTGGGATGCAACTAGCATGGACCCAAAGTAGACATTTGTCACACTGGATAGTGGTAGTTTTATTTGATTCACCATTGCATACTGAACATGGATACAGAACTCGCACTTTACGAGATGTTGTCTTTCGAGGAGGCATGTTGATTTATGACATATATTACTGCTATAGGAAAAAAATATTAATCATATTAATCAATTACTGTGGTCGAGTTTAACATATAGACAATTAAAGAGCAGCCTTACGTCAAACTAAGAACTTCAGTTAGTTAATATAGGTACCCAGAAACATACAGGCCCACCATCGGTGCTAAGACAATTCGTTCCAGGACTAGTCGTCGCCGATTGAAAATAAAAGATATATGGATTATAATGTAATTATAATTTTTAAAAAAATATTAATAAAACTAGTTATTATAAAATTCTATTTTTTATTATAATATATTTTTTACTGAATATTATTTAAATATTAAAAATTTAAATGAAAAGAAAATATTCTAAATGCTCATGTAGACAGTATAGAAAAACAAACTATTAACTAACATTGTTATATTATAGCAAAGGAAATGTTAAAATTCATGTATAAAATCACTGAAACAAGACTAAACTGTAACACAATGCTAACCGTTTCTCTCTGTTGGCAGTACAAACATTTGATTTACTATTGCCATGTCAATTTTAAAACAAAAAAAAGTAACAAATTATTATATATTACTTTAAAAAATTGTTCACTCTAGGCAATAATATTTCAAGATTTGGGATATGAAAATTAATGAAATTTAGTCAACATTGTATATTGTGAGCTACAGACGGCCTTCGAAAAATATATTTTATTACAGTATATGCATCGTTATTGCTGACCACATTCAAGATGTGTTTATTTTTATCCCTGTATTTTCTTTTTTGATAGATTTTGCACTTTGAGAATTTAGTTGAAATTTAGCAATAGCTTGATTTTTTTCTCTATTTAAAGATATAGAAGCAGTTAAAACCCACAAATTTGGATGAATTATACTTAAGAGAACCATTCAATGATAAGTAGAATGATGCAATATCCTTTTCAATAAAAATATTGTTATAATAAAAATTATTATATATTTAAATATACATTAATTTTACTTGTAATTATTAATATATTATGAGGAAAAAATGCATTATACCAATTATTTATTTTGTTGAAAAATATTAACTCCCTTTAAATGAATGCATTTTCACCAATTATAATTAATGATTATAATATTTTATATATTATATTTATATATTATTTATAATTATATTATAAATTATTATGCCTATTTTAATTTCAATCGGTGACAAATTATCCGAAGGCGAATTGTTTGGCGACAAATTATTCGGATATCCTCAGTAGTAGTGGGTACCTAATTCTTTTACTTTTCAATGAAAAATATTGCTTCTTGAACCGAAACCAAAAAAAAAGTCATTATGATTCACTATACAGATACCAGGTGGGTCAAAAAAAAACTCAACTTTGAATCAATATTTAAAAAAAAACTATAAACGTCTCTAACTGTTTGATATTACCACTGTTTTGTCTACTTTTATACGTAAATAGTGAAAGTTTCATCATACATCGATATTGATGATATAGTGATTATAATAAATAGTGTCAAAAGTATGCTTGCGCATAAACATAAAATAGCAAATATTGTTTTATTGCAGAAAAACACGATAATCCTTTATATTTAAACAGAAACCCTTTATTTCACTAACAACATTTTATAAAATAAATATGTGATATTAATTCTTCCCTTAATATCTACCGGCATCCTCCAAGTGTCCATTTCTACCCAAACATACTCAATCCATGTTCTCATTGCTGCCATAAAGATAGCTGTGAGACACTTCAATTGCTAACTGATGTGTTCAACAATCGCATTATTGCACTAAAGCTAAACTATACAATTGTGTGCCCAGCAAGATCACTGGACTTGACACTGAGTGATTGTTTTCTTATTGGGACATTTTAAGAATGAATTGTAATCTACATCGCTAGTAAACTCAGAGGACTTGAAGGAGAAAATAACGAGTGAAGTTATTTTACTTTACGAAAACCCTGCAATAGTAAAAATGCATGGCAGTAATGAGAACAATGATTGAATTATCTTCGGCTAAAAATGGAGAACAAGTTGAGGAAATAGGAAAGAACTAAGACTAAATTTGGTACTTCCCTGTTATCTTTCGTAACTTCTTATTTCAAATTACAAATTTTTGTCAATGTATTGTGGCTATATAGTGATTAGCTATTTCTCAGTCATTTTTATTCTCTAGCTCCATTTGTTCATTTAAGAGAAGGTATAAATAGTTTGAAGACACATAATCGAAAAATTGACAGTGAAGAGAAATACATTAAATTTAAAACAAGAGGCTAAACGAGAGCTACTAAAACAGAGTCAATCAGTTTCAAATATATATGACATTTGGTGATAATATATTTAAAGTAATTCTTTCAGATATTGTTGAATTTTTGTCTACGAAAATAATTGTTAAAAGTCAGGTTTCAATAAATTTATGTTCTTTAATATATTTCTTTCATTAAAATCGGTATACATGATACATGGAAAAAAATGTATGGCTATTTTTATTAATTAAATTAGAAGTTGCGGAGAGATAACAGGAAAGTACACTAAATTTTGTTATATAATGGGTTGTTAACTTGTTAATATTATATTAATATATTAGTTATAAAGCATTATTGTGTAAAGTGTTCTGTGATAAAAAAAATCGTAATTACATTTTTGGTGCGCAAGTACAAAAATTTTCTTTCTTATTTTATAAAATATCATAAATTAGGAAAGATCAACTCAAGTGAAAATCAATTCAACCATCTGATAAAACTTTAGAATAATATGAATATTATACTGTATCCATTATACATGAACTTATTATGAATTGGAAGAGTAAATAAATATATGATGAAATAAAACTGCTTTGGCCATCATTCAATATATGTAGAAAATTTCTTATTTGTGAATTAACTTTATTTATTTCAGAATTGAGAGTTTAACAGAAAAAAAAAACAATATTTCAATTTGAAATTGACCTTTTTTAATTTGAAGTTGACCTGTTTTAATTTGAAGTTGACCTGTTTTAATTTGAAGTTGACCTGTTTTAATTTAAAGTTGACCTGTTTTAATTTGAAATGAACTGTTTAAACTTAAAGTTGACTTTTTTAATTTGAACTTGACTAATTTTAATTTGAAGTTCACTTATTTTAATTCGAAATTCACTTCCTTTAATTTGAAGTTGAATAATTTTAATTTGAAGTTGACTTTTTTTAATTTGAGGCTAAAATGGTGTAGTAAATTAAAGAATATCGTTTTGAAAAACTAACTGAAATAGATACTCTTTTTTTTTAAATGGTTACTATATAAAGAAAATTATTAATTTAAAAATACCCTCTTCCTAGTTCACATACCTAATTGATTTAGGAACGTGAACTAGGAATTTATCGAATATTTAACCAATTTGCCTGAAATATGTTAGGACAATTGGTCAATGTCCAGCAACCATCTGGTTAAATTTCGGGAGAGATTCGGTCAAAGGTCAAAGTCATATATAATAGATCAAAAAATATTAAACCAAATTACCTGAAATTTGATTTGGTAAGATTTTAGGAGCGAACAGGTCAAAGGTTAAGGTCAAGGTCAATTATAACTCAACGATTATTTGATGGTCATGATCAGTTATAATCGGCGGCGAAGGTATGCGCTCTACAGATAGCCAGTTCTATTTTACTATGATATCGATTACTAATATACCTGTGTGTTACAAAATATTCGTTATTTATTTCTTATCATCTTTGTTTAGTTTTTCAAACTAATCTTCATATATTTATATATAAATGAAGATTACTTTGAAACTCTCAACATGAGTAGCCGTTATGTAGTTTGTTGTATCTGCAAACTTCATATTTTTTTAATTACTTCGAAGGGGGTCCCCCTCCCTTTTTTGAACGTCTATTAATTAGTAATCAATTTCATACTAAATTAAATTAATGTATTGACGAACGCTCGGCATTAGGGGATGAAAGGGCTTTTGTGCTTAGATTAAAAATTCCAAACTAAAATGATCTGCAATTTGAAACCAAGAACAATGAAATTGAACTAAAATACAGAAAATAGAGTTGAAATCAAAATTTCGAAAAAAATGAAAAAATGTACATTAAATATTTAAATTTCATTTTATCGTAATAAAAGGGGAGCATATTTTTCAAAATTTCAGCATTATTGTATGGTAAATTGTTCAAAGTTGCGTTATGGATGGTTCAAGAAAGTACACCAAGGTCGTGAAAATTGGAAAACTGCCACATTTTTAGTGGTACTTATTTCGCGGTAACTACAATAATCATCAAAAGTATAGGTTATAGGATGCAATATTGTTTCAGAATTTATTTTTTATAGCAAAATATTTTCAACAGTGACTACATAAATTGCATACATATAATAATATGCATGCATACATAATATACTACTAAACAAGTGATATAAATGAATTAGCTAGATATTGGTACTTTTTAGTGTTGCATTAAATTATTTAAACGTAAAAACGTCTTTGTTATTGGACTGTCTCATATTTTCGTACTCATAATAAAAGCATTTAATAATTATTATTATTTAATTTAATTCGTGCGTATCAATACATTTATTCTTGTTGCTATTCCATGTATTTCAGTTCCATATTTTAGATACTCGGAACTCATTAATTAATGCGAAATAGTATCATAACATTTATATTATTGTATATTTATACCTGGCTAATAATAAAAGTGAAAAGTAATACGAAATATATGCATAACATAAACACTTAAAAATGCAAAATAAAGCAATTCCTGGACAAATTGTCCGTGAACGAGATGTCCTAGACCCATAGTTACCATGATTCCAGGACAATAACCCCCCGTGCAAAACAAAACCCCGTAGACCAAAAACCCCCGTGCAAAATACCATCCGGACATAAACCCCCCGGACAAAAAAAAAGCAAAAAACCCCCGGTCTATATAAATAGCATCATTCATTTTCATTAAACTATTTAACATTATTCAATGCAAACCAATAATTATTACATTTTCTTCGAAAATATGACAATTGTTTTTGCAAAATAAGGTATACCCAATTACCTATATTATAGTAAGAAAAAGTACAGCATACATTTTGTCACTATTAAACCCAGCCGGAGGAGGGGGGGGGGGGGGGGGGGAGGCCCCCCTCTCCCCTAAAAAAAAACACCGGACTGTCAACGTAACCTATAGGTGCGCTATATCTCTTTATATTTATAACATATAGTAATTTTATTAATTAAAAATTAATGAACATTAATAAAATTGAATTAGGCTATTTATATCGACCGGTGTTTTTTCGCTTGGGGGTTTATTGCACGGGAGGAGGGGGGGTATTTGTCCAGAGTGTTTATTGCACGTTTTTTTTTTGTCCGGGGGTATTTTGCACTTTTTTTTTTTTACCGTGGTTTTTTTTTTTTTTTTTGCTCTGGGGTTATTGTCCTGTCACCAGTAACCATACCCTAACTCAATTAGGGATGTGAGCTAAGAATTTACCGAATATTTTTTGAGTTATAAATGAACTGGACCTTTGACCGGATTGATCCCAAAATTCTATCAGATGGTTCTTGGACATTGAACAATCGTCCAACCAAATTTCAGACAATTTGGTTGAATACTTTTTGAGTTATGCGAATAACAAGATGATAAATAAATAAATGCCGGCTAATATATAACTTCCAACAAATTTTGCGAAGGTAAAAAAATGAAGGTATTAATGCACGCTCGGCAATAGGTGGGTAGCGTGGGTATTCTCGAGATTGTGCAAATCGGCAATGGACAACCAAAGTGAAGTGAGTTGGGTTCCTTTTTAGATTATCGATGAAATATTCCTATGTTATTCGTACGGGAGAAAAACTAGGTAGTAAAACATCCCTTACAGCTGACTATTTAGAAAATTCTAAGTCGATAATTCAATACCTAATACCTAAACGCATTCATGGATACAGAGTTCATTGTGATGTGTATTCAAGTAAAAAAAGTTATGAGCAATTTAATTAGAAATAACGTCAATTAAGAGACAAATCCATAAATTAGATAGTTTGTAGGCTACAACAAATTTTTACGCAAGAAATTTGAAATATAAAGGGTATAAAGTAAATAAAATTACTTTAATAATAAGTTATACTCCCAAAACTCAAAACTGAGAGAGGTTTACGTTATTTGGTAACCAATTTTTCAAATTTCTCGCGTAAAAATATGTTGTACAAATTATCTAATTTACGGATTTGTCTCTTAATTGACGTTATTCCGAATTAAATTGCTCATAACTTTTTTATTTGAATACACATTTCAATGAACTTTGTATCCACGAATGCGTTTAGATAGGTATTAAGTATTGAATTATCGACTTACAATTTTCCAAGAGTAAGTAAATAGTCTGCTGTAAGGGATGTTTTACCACCTATTTTTTCTCCCGTATGAATAACATTGGAATATTTCGCCGATAATCTAAAAAGGAACCCAACTCTCCTCACTTTGGTGGTATATTGGCGCGGAAAACATATACATGTTCCACGCAATTTACTGAATTTTCCCTATTCTAAGATTAATCGCGCTGCGCAATTTTAGTAGGTATCTTGGAAATCTCGAGAGTGCGCAAGGGTCATGTGTTAGAAAAATCGATCGTGGCAATTTCTAAATTGCGCATAAGTCAGAAGCGAGTTTCATTAAATTTTTCATTCTTGACAATTATTTGCGATTTATGGACCCTAAATAGTTTAACAAGGTTCCAAAACTAGTGTATCTATTAACCCAACTTGTAATTTCCTAAATAATTAAACTAGGTACCTGACTTGTATATAATTACACTACTAGAGAATTTGTGTTCCTAATGTGTAATCCATAGTTCCTTCACCCTTCACGAAATCGCATGTAATATGTAGTTTATGTACCACAAAAAAAAGACGTCCATACCCCTTGAGTTACACTGACTCAATAGTCAATATCGCAAGTTAAGTAACTGGGGAGAGCAAACCAAAGGCACAGTTACCAACAGAATAGAAACTGAAAATGTTTTAAACAGAAAAGTTACTTGTTCAAATTCTCTTAAGCTTACGAACTCAAGCTTTATTAACAGTATAAGGATATATTTTTAGTATTTACAAAATTGTTTTCACTCGCTAGTTTTTGTAACTATATATGTGAACAGAAAAATATGCTGCAATCGATAGTATTGAATAACAAATTAACACTAAATTAACAAATTCTAAAGTAGCATCCTATTTATTTCAATAATAGCAGGCCCTTCTTTTATTGTGGTAGAGACATAAGGGGGTACGGTCAAGAGCCCCCCCCCCCGGTCAAGAGCCTCCCGGTCATAAGCCCCCCCGGTCACGAGCCCCCCCGGTCATGAGCCCCCCTAGGTCATAAGCCCCCCGGTCACGAGCCCCCCCCCCCCCCCTCCATGTTTTTTTAATCCTTATTTACCTAGTTAAACAAATGAAGAACTACTTAGATAGAAATAACTGAGAGTTGCTAATGTAGTTTGTTGTATCCGCTAGATTGTTGTACTGCACACTTCATGATTGTTTAATGATCTGGCAGGGGGGTTCGGGGGGTGGCACGCCCCCCGATATACATATATTTTATGTCTAATCAGTAATGAACTACAAAAGGATTAAATAATATAGGTAAATAAGGATTTAAAAACAGGGGGGCTCTTTATGCTGTTAAATTTATGACCTACACCCAGACATAAGACCGTTGACATTTTTTTTGGGGGGAGGGTTAGTAACAAACCTAGTTATAGATGTTTGTAACTAACTACCTAGCTTAGTTAGTTAGTTGCAAACTACCTACCTTAGTTAGTTAGGTACTAATTACCTAGCTTAGTTAGTTACTTAAAAACTACCTACCTTAGTTTGTTAGTTAAAAATTATATATCTTAATCGGCTAGTTACTAATTACCTAGCTTAGTTTGTTAGTTGCAAGCTAGTTACTATTTACTTACCTTTGTTGGTTACTAATAGTTAGTTAAAAACTACCTAACTTAGTTAGTTAGTTAATAATTATCTATCTTAGTTAGAAGCAAACTACCTAGTTACCTTAGTTATAGTTAGTTACTAATTACCTAGCTTAGTTAGTTAGTTGCAAAATACCTACCTTAGTTAGTTAAATAGTTAGTTAGTTAAAAACTACCTACCTTAAAATTAGTTAGTTAGTTAAAAACTCCTACCTTAGTTAGTTAATAGTTACTAATTACCTAGCTTAGTTAGTTAGTTGCAACCTACCTAGATTGGTTAGTCACCACTTTCGACATTTTATATATTCCTTATCAAAAATATTGAAATAGTTCCAGGGATATTCAAAAGTATTTCTTAGGAAGTAAAATTTTTCATTCGATTCCTGTTACATTCCGTCATTGTTTCACTAAGAATACTGTAGATCCCAAATGTTCCAGGGATATTCCTTCGTTTTATTTTTGGGAATACTATTATACGTAATTAGCTTGATAATTCTTGGGATATTCAGAATGGAATACTATCAAAAATATATATTCCAAGAATATTCCAATTTGTTTCGTATGGAATACTATAGAAATAAGATATTCCCTGAATATCCTAGGATGATATCTGACCGAATACTGTAACTCTCCAATATTCCTGGAATATTCCCTCGTATAAGAATTTGAATACTATCCAATATTATTGTTACAGGAATATCCCTTCTTCATCAAACTGTGAGTTCAGACTAGGAGGGAATATTGTAGATATAAAGGGAATATCCCAGGCATAAAACCTTCTTGCCCGGGAAGTCACTATTATATCATTATATTTACGAATGGCTTTTAGTGTAATTGTAAAATATAATATAGGATATATTGCATAGGCACTTTAATATAGAAAATAATGCAATTAGTTGATATACAAAAATGTGCATTTGATCTTAGAACAGGAAGGGTAGAAATACAATTTGTCTATTTACTATATTTAATTTGAATAGCCCTAACCAAATAGCCTACATAAATTATCTATAATTTTTAATGAGACCACAAATCCATTAATAAATAATTTTTGTTGTTTCTCATACCGTGGAATTTCCATTGGTCTTCTGATAGTAATAAGTAGTATGATAGAAGGAGGGGTATAACATGAGTAGGCTTGTGACAATATGCAAGAATATCACAGACGAAACTGAATGAAATGGTATCGAATACTATATACCGCTGGTGTAGAACCATTCAAAACTCTTTAATTCTTTAACCCTCTCCGTCTTTGATATTTTCAGGATCTATGATTTTAAATGCATATTGTCGCAACCCTATACATGAGCTATGACTCCTAAGGTCACAGAAAATATAGTACAATCTCTCTCATTGAATTAGCGGTAGAATGTATTCTAATGAAAATAAAAAAAAGTATCCTATTCAATCAATATTTTTTCAACACAAGGAAAACATTACTAAGAAAGCTAATTAGAAGAAAAATTGATTTACCACCAAAGTGAAAAATGTCCATTATTAAATTAAAATTAAATTTTTTAAATAGGAAATACTTAATCAATTAAAGGAACATGGAATTCTGAAAATAATTTTATTAAGCTCTAAATATTGAAGAAGTCATAATCAATCAAATTCTCAGCTAACCATATTCTCGCTAGCGAGGGACAGAGGACTCTGTCCCACGTCTTGCAGAGGGGAACATCCGCACTCTTTCCCACGTCTTGCAGAGGGGGACATCCGCACTCTTTCCCACGTCTTGCAGAGGGGGACATCTGCACTCTTTCCCACGTCTTGAAGAGGGGGACATCCGCACTCTTTCCCACGTCTTGCAGAGGGGACATCCGCACTCTGTCCCACGTCTTAAATCCCTCTTCCCTCTATAGCGAGGGACATCCGCACTCTTTCCCACGTCTTGAATCCCTCTATAGCGAGGGACATCCACACTCTGTCCCACGTGGGTCCCACGTCTTGAAAACGGAGTGGGATAAGACGTGGGACATGTGGATGTTCCCCTCTGTCAGAGAGAGACAAGACGTGGGATCAGACGTCTTGCAGAGGGTGACCCCTGTGCAAATGAAGAGGGTTAGACGTCTGTAAGACGTCTGATTTCCCCTGCCCCACGTCTTAAATCCCTCTATAGCGAGGGGTATCAGACGTCTTAAGACGTGGGACAAACAGCTTTTGGTTAGCTGGGTTAATGAGTGTTCCTTTTGCAGTAATAATATTATATTAAAACTTTAAAGCGTAGGATTTATATATTATTTCATAAATACAACATTTATTAGGTATATTTTTATAATATTTTATAATAATGCAATTTAATATGCGGTAACATTTCTAATGGATATAATAAAGATAACAATAAACTGAGTAATTGAATAAATTTTTCCTATAAAATAGTTTTATCCCAGAGGTTAATGTCTATCTCACATTTAATGAAGATAATAAAAGGGAAAGTCAGGGGTCTTAACAGAACAGAAGATCTGAAGTCATATCTTCGTTACTGACCATATCCAAGTTATTTGATACAAAATAACTAACATAAGGTCTTCATAGAAAAAGAATTAAGTATAAAATAATGTATTTCAGTTTCAATCATTTTCTAGCAAGTCATTACCCGTTTCAACAAGTCAAGATCTGTTTTGACAAGTTAAATCCAGTTTCAACAAGTATGAGTGTGAAAAAAGTAAATGATCAGGTTGTTGGTGTTATAGATCATTTCGACATCTATCTGTCATTTACAACCCCTAAGCTTTCACTACTTTTTGTGCCTGACTCGTTATTTCAAAGCAGGGTGTACGGTCCACGCCCTTGCTCTTATGCAAGTGATTGCGCCTGCCAGTCTCCTGAAAGAAGCATCCAGAAGTGCGTCAGATGTAGCACTCGTCTCCGTTGATGGAATCCTTCACGTCTTCTAGGGGCCATTACAGGAATTCTCAATAGACTGACTACTGGCAGAGGTATTCCTTCTGCAATGCAAGTTTAAATGAAAAAATATAGAAAATATAGAAAAAAAAAACGGTAAACTAGAGTAACTTACAACATCTCGGACTCTTAATCAAGCTAACAGTACTAGGAAAGTGGGTATTAACATAAAGTAAGCTAAACTGACTGAAGATCAGTCTGGTTCGTGACCTGTGTTGAACTCTGCATTCAGAGTACTGTAAGTGTCCGATTATTGAGATGTAACCATACAAAAAAATAACACCACACAGAGGAATTACAGTGTATACAAGGCGGTACTATATATTACTGGACGCTTTTGTGCCTTTCAAAGCGTCCGGGAGCGTTAACTATCAAATAGGTAACCGTAACCTTTAAATATGTAAATTAACATTCATCATATGATATAAATAATCATGTACAGTGTACAGGGCAGTACTAGATATTACCAGACGCTTCTAAACGCTTCCGGACGCTTTTGTGCCTTTTAAAGCGTCCGGGAGCGTTTACTATCAAATAGGTAACCGTGACCTTTAAATATGTAAATTACCATTCATCAGATGATATAAATAATCATGTACAGTGTACAGGGCAGTACTAGATATTACCAGACGCTTCTAAACGCTTCCAGACGCTTTTGTGCCTTTTAAAGCGTCCGGGAGCGTTTACTATCAAATAGGTAACCGTAACCTTTAAATATGTAAATTAAAATTCATCATATGATATAAATAATCATGTACAGTGTACAGGGCAGTACTAGATATTACCAGACGCTTCTAAACGCTTCCGGACGCTTTTGTGCCTTTTAAAGCGTCCGGGAGCGTTTACTATCAAATAGGTAACCGTAACCTTTAAACATGTAAATTAAAATTCATCATATGATATAAATAATCATGTACAGTGTACAGGGCAGTACTAGATATTACCAGACGCTTCTAAACGCTTCCAGACGCTTTTGTGCCTTTTAAAGCGTCCGGGAGCGTTTACTATCAAATAGGTAACCGTAACCTTTAAATATGTAAATTAACATTCATCATATGATATAAATAATCATGTACAGTGTACAGGGCGGTATTAGATATTACCAGACGCTTCTAAACGCTTCCGGACGCTTTTGTGCCTTTTAAAGCGTCCGGGAGCGTTTACTATCAAATAGGTAACCGTAACCTTTAAACATGTAAATTAAAATTCATCATATGATATAAATAATCATGTACAGTGTACAGGGCAGTACTAGATATTACCAGACGCTTCTAAACGCTTCCGGACGCTTTTGTGCCTTTTAAAGCGTCCGGGAGCGTTTACTATCAAATAGGTAACCGTAACCTTCAAACATGTAAATTAAAATTCATCATATGATATAAATAATCATGTACAGTGTACAGGGCAGTACTAGATATTACCAGACGCTTCTAAACGCTTCCGGACGCTTTTGTGCCTTTTAAAGCGTCCGGGAGCGTTTACTATCAAATAGGTAACCGTGACCTTTAAATATGTAAATTACCATTCATCAGATGATATAAATAATCATGTACAGTGTACAGGGCAGTACTAGATATTATCAGACGCTTCTAAACGCTTCCAGACGCTTTTGTGCCTTTTAAAGCGTCCGGGAGCGTTTACTATCAAATAGGTAACCGTAACCTTTAAATATGTAAATTAACATTCATCATATGATATAAATAATCATGTACAGTGTACAGGGCGGTATTAGATATTACCAGACGCTTCTAAACGCTTCCGGACGCTTTTGTGCCTTTTAAAGCGTCCGATAGCGTTTACTATCAAATAGGTAACCGTGACCTTTAAATATGTAAATTAAAATTCATTATATGATTTAAATAATCATGTACAGTGTACAGGGCAGTACTAGATATTACCAGACGCTTCTAAACGCTTCCAGACGCTTTTGTGCCTTTTAAAGCGTCCGGGAGCGTTAACTATTAAATAGGTAACCGTAACCTTTAAATATGTAAATTAACATTCATCATATGATATAAATAATAATGTACAGTGTACAGGGCAGTACTAGATATTACCGGACGCTTCTAAACGCTTCCGGACGTTTATGTGCCTTTTAAAGCGTCCGGGAGCGTTAACTATTAAATAGGTAACCGTAACCTTTAAATATGTAAATTAACATTCATCATATGATATAAATAATAATGTACCCTGTACAGGGCGTCATTACATACTACCGGACGCTACCGGACGCTTTCGGACGCTACCGGACGCTTTCGGACGCTTCCGGACGCTTTTTAGGCACACCGCAAACTCGCCATTAAAATGGTGAGTTTGGACATGCTTTATTACTTGGTCGGCGATCCGTTTCGGTGTTTCTACGCACAGAGTCACAGACATATCGGTGAAATTTTTGCCCATTAATTAATATTACCATTAATTTACGGTGGATAAATTGGGAAAATGTTGGTGCCTTGGTGGATCAGCCATATTACTGGAAATTTATGGTGGATTTTTTCAGGTTTTTGAAAAAGTCAGTGTGGGATGTTTTGCACCAAATACTGTGTGAAATACAGACTGACAGTCAGACTCAGCAACAGACTGCACCGGTTAAGTTGTTAACCAGACTGCAGGAACTGATATACTGTTCTCCAAGAAATCCTCTATTTTGGCTTCTGTTCTCAGTAAAATACATGTAAATAATAAATGATAACAAATTAACAATAGTTCGTCATATATTCAGGTTAGGTATGGTATATTTCACTATTGTAGGTGGATTTGTAACATTTGTTTGTATGTATTTCTATTATCAACTTCTCATATCTATCTATTATACCTAGCAAATTTCCCCCTGGTATTTGATTCATTTTTTGCATCGTAAGTGCTAAAGACTAGATTTGTATTTTCTAGAAATGTGAAAAGAGTTTCAAGAGGTCAAACCATGGGATCGGCCCCGGGGGCCCGGGTCAATCAGTCCACGCCTCCATGGATGATGGAAGTAGAATCACTCAATCAGACACGTGGGCACTAAGGTATTCACAGTACAAGTGAAAGGCACTGGTTATTTACACACCACGGTAACAAGGCCTTAAAGGTCCCCTTCAAGCCAATATTTTTATTGCTTAAATCAACGAGGCTAATGTTCATCATTTTACTGCAAACCCCATGAAATTTGATAGCATATTTTAATTTTATATGCTTTTAAAGATTTTTATAATCCAAACTCTACAAAACCTATCTTACTTCCGACTTTCTAATTTTCAGTCTGAAGAAGAAGAATGTACACCATTGTTTTGATTGTCAACTAGGTATTTGGTTTAATAAATCTATTTATTATTCATTTAAAGGTTTAAATTTGGATAAACTTATTAAGGAAACGTTTATATACTTTTAGAAACAATTAATATCTCAAAAGAAGGTTAAGGCCCTGTTACACGGTGCAAGTAAACGTGCGAGTTGGCCTAGCGAGTTACTGTAGTATAGCTACTTGCACAATGTGACCGCATCAGTCGAGTAACTGTCATGTGCAGGAGGCTAGTAACTTGCATGCAAGTTACTACAATTTTGTTTTGTTTTTACTCGCCACTCAAGGGCGAGTCAGTCACTCTCCTGCGGATCTCGAATGTCAACTTGCATGGTATTGCAATGTAACAGTAACTCTTATGTCATGCACATATAGGTTTTTCCTATTCTAAACCTGAATAACTTTGTAGTCAATTAGGTAGCCGATTTGTCATATTTTCGATTGAATCGGCTTCATATTGTTTGGGGTTTTATTTGATGGTTAATAAAGCACGTTGTCCTGGTACGTTAGGGACTGAGGGTTTAAACACAGCGTCGATAGACTGGGTTTGTGAATTTTGTATTCTGTAGAAAGATACACGAGAAATTGTAACATTGAAATAAAATTTATAGAACAATATAAAATGCATATAAAATGATTATATAACGAGAACTAATGACGTATATAACATTAGACTTACAGTGGGTTTGGCTTTAGTCTAGATAGAATAGAATCAGATTTAAGGTTCGTACAATGGTTTGATTATAAAACTATGTAGTAAATTGATCTTAGTTCTGGAATATAAGGAGATTTATAACAAGGGATAGCACATAACAAGGGATAGCACATAACAAGGGATAGCACATAGACAAGGGATAGCACATAGACAAGGGATAGCACATAGACAAGGGATAGCACATAGATAAGGGATAGCACATAGACAAGGGATAGCACATAGACAAAGGATAGCACATAGACAAGGGATAGCACATAGACAAGGGATAGCACATAGACAAGGGATAGCACATAGACAAGGGATAGCACATAGACAAGGGATAGCGCATAGACAAAGGTAGCACATAGCCAAAGGTAGCACATAGCCAAAGGTAGCACATAGCCAAAGGTAGCACATAGCCAAAGGTAGCACATAGCCAAAGGTAGCACATAGCCAAAGGTAGCACATAGCAAAAGGTAGCGCATAGCAAAAGGTAGCGCATAGCAAAAGGTAGCACATAGCAAAAGGTAGCACATAGCAAAAGGTAGCACATAGCAAAAGGTAGCACATAGCCAAAGGTAGCACATAGCCAAAGATAGCACATAGCCAAAGGTAGCACATAGCCAAAGATAGCACATAGCCAAAGATAGCACATAGCCAAAGGTAGCACATAGCCAAAGATAGCACATAGCCAAAGATAGCACATAGCCAAAGGTAGCACATAGCCAAAGGTAGCACAAGGCCAAAGCAAGGATTGCACAAATATTAAAAATCGATCTTTGCACTATCGAAATCTCTGCGCCCTACTCAACTAGTTTCCATCAAACTAATGAACTATGTATGCGCGTTCAAAATGCGTTCAAACAACAACAATGTTGCCCTTCTCCAGACCAAGAGTTGTAAAGACATAAATGCTAAAAACTGGGCCAATGGTTTTGAATGGAAGATATTCAAAAAATGAAATATGAACAGGTTAATTGCTTTCCAGCACACTCCCCCCCTCCCAGCGACGGAAGTCGAAACATACAGTAGGTTATAATTGTACTTTGGACATATATAAAGTGTCTATATAAAAGATAAACTAATTAGCAAAAATTAAAAACATGTTAGACAAATTAACAAAGTGAATCCAGAGTAGTTCACTTTTCTTCAGAAGGGATGAGGATGATCAGATCAGTTATTGGGCGCTGAAAATTCTTGCGAGTGCCGTCGCGTGTGGTTTCCAGGGTAACAGATCTTACAAGCCCATCAGAGCTCGTTTTGACTTCCTTCACCATGGCTAGAGGCCATGAGTTCCTCTTCTCATTCTTTCTAGAAAGCAACGCTACGTCCCCCACATGAACGTTACGCCTTCTCCGAATCCACTTAGACCGTTCTTGAAGATCTGATCAATAAAATGTTCTCCATTTAAGCCAGAAGGTATCTGCGATGATTGAATCCTGCGCCAACGTTTGGCACCATACGAAGAGAGGTCATCGGGCGTGAATGTCTCAATAGGAGCAGGATGTGGTGCGTTTTTTAGTGTGAGGAGCATAGCTGGCGATATAGGTATAGAATCATTGGGATCGGGAGATACCTCCCACATAGGAGTACCATTTACGATAGCCATTGCTTCAGAGAGAAGAGTTGAAAACTCATCCCTGCTTAGGATCCTATCGCTTAGTTGAGCCATGCTCCCCTCAAACACCCTTCTGAAAGCACCTATTTTTCGCTCCCAAGAGCCCCCGAAGTGGCTCGCGTGTGGAGGATTGAAGTGCCAAGTGATTCCCTTCATATCCAGCGACTGTTTTATGTCATTGATGGAAGAGGTTGAGTTTTGGTTGTTAAGCACAACGAAGTTAGTACCTCTATCAGAGTAGATGTGGCTGCAGGTACCTCTGACGGCGAAGAACCTTCTGAGGGCATTGCTCAAGCTGGGAGTATCAAGGCCGTGTAGGGGTTCAATGTGTATAGCGCGTGACGCCATGCATGTAAGGTGTGGTCAACTTAAATAAGTTAACAGCAGGTTTGGTACAGCCTCGTCTAAAACATGACTGTTAACTACGCTAACACCGAATACAAAACTTATATTATCTTAATATTAGTGCGTGCGTTATTTACAGAGAGTTTACGTCAGACGAGGTGGATCTCGGGAGCAGGCCAGCACACACGTATATCTTATATTGACGATAGACTTACTTTTAAAGAACACATGTCATTTTTATGTAATAAACTTAGTCAGGTTAAAGGTATTTTATATGCAGCAGCCCCTTATTTTAATTAATAGAAAATCCTTAGTTTTAATGTACAATTCCCTAGCCTACTCCCTTTTTATCCAATCTATTATAGTATATGGAAAATCTTTTAACTCTCTGCTCCAGCCATTGAGAACTATTTTAAACAGTATTTTGAGAATTATTTTAAATGTAAAAAGAGATTTTAATGGTAGGTTTTACTTGTCAAATAACGATTTATATAGGAATTTAAATTTACTGAAATTTGACGATGCTTATGATTATTTTTTATTGAAATTTTTTCGCAATGCCTTATTTTTTAATACTGACATTTTTAATACCTATTTTAGAGAATATATTCCTACTCACTCATACCAAACCAGATCTACCCATTTTAATGTACCTAATTTTAGAACTGAAGCAGAAAGAAATTTTATTGTTTATAGGGCTAATCATCTTTTTAATAATACACCCGATAATTTAAAATGTCCCATGTCAGATTTTAAATTTAAAACCGTTTTTAAAGAATACTGTATGAATAAATATATTGATTAATTTTAAGCTAACCCACTGCATCGTTCTTTTTATTTCTAGTTAGTTTAGTATTTTTATCATGTTTTAATTTATATTGATGTATATATTTTAATGTCCCACAAGTTTGTAACTTTTCTGGATTTGAATAAAAAAAAATATAAGTTTTAAATTGCTATATTAAATATTATCAATAAAAAATTTAATATCCTATAGCCTAATATTAATCAAATTAATTAGAGGTTAAATAAATTAATAAATTGTTAATTAAAATAAAGCATTTTGTAATTAAATTAATAAAATATTTAATTATTTAATCAATAATTAATATTTTATTGATTTAATTAATATTTTATAAATTTAGTTAATAATTAAGATTTTTATTAATTAAATAACAAAATGTTTTATTTTAATTAATATTTTTATTAATTAAATTTATAAAAAATTTAATTATTAATTAAATTAATAAAATATTAATTATTAATTAAATTAATAAAATATTAATTATTAATTAAATTAATAAATTGTTAATTTGTTTATTGTTTATTGAGAAACTGTTACATACATATACATAGTTAAAAATCTTTATATAGCTGTAATATATTGCAAGTAAGTTCCTTTGGTAATCCATGGTTTTAGTTATCAATGTCAATTAGTGTAAATAGATCCTAAATCATTTTCGATCAATTATTTTTCGGTCAATTATCCATTCGATCAATTGTTGTGCGATCAATTTTCCTTTAGATCAATTTTCCATTCGACCAATTTTCCTTTCGATCAATTTTCTATTCGACCAATTTTCCTTTCGATCAATTTTCCTTCCGATCAATATTCCATTCGATCAATATTCCATTCGATCAATATTCCATTCGACCAATTTTCCTTTCGATCATTTTTCCTTTCGATCAATATTCCATTCGACCAATTATTTTCGATAAATTGTTTTCGGTCAATTGCTTTCGATTAAAAATACATGGAAATGTATACGGAAAGTTACTTCTCTTAAAGCGCCTGATAGGAAGATTGATTCTGTGTTGTCTGGAGGGTCTATTATTTCTGATCAGCAGTTAATCTCGGATGAATTTGCTAACCATTTTTCTTCTGTCGGTACTTCTGTTAATGGCGAGGCTATTCATTCCGTAAGGGACTCTCTTTCACTAATAGAATCAAACATTCACTCTATGTTTTTAAATCCTGCTGAGAGCCTGGAAATTCAAGATGTGATTAAGTCCTTGAGAAACACTGGTATTGGTGTGGATTCGGTATCGATAAGTGCGGTGAAAAACAGTAGCAGTATTTTATGTAGACCTCTTTCCACAATTATTAATGTCTTTTTCAGCAGGTATTTTTCCTGATTGTTTTAAGGAGGCATGTATTATCCCTATTTTCAAAAAAAGGGAATAGACTTGAAGTAAAGAACTACCGTCCTATCTCGATGTTGCCATTGTTCAGTAAGGTGATTGAAAAGTGTGTTGCTAAGAGAATCATGTCTTTTATTAATCAATATGAACTTCTTAATGAAGACCAATTTGGGTTTCGAAGTGGTTTATCTACTGTGGACGCTGTGATAAGTTACACAGAATTTCTATATGACCAACTTGATGATCGTAAACATGTAATTAGTATTTTTGTCGACCTCTCTAAAGCATTTGATACCGTCAACCATGAAATCTTGCTGTCCAAGTTGGAAAGGTATGGCTTTCGTGGTATTACTCAGGATTGGTTTACTAGTTGCTTATCTAACCGTAAACAAAGAGTTAAAATAGGAGACTCTTTCTCTCAGTTTAAGAATATTACTGTGGGTGTTCCTCAGGGAAGTGTTTTGGGCCCTATTTTGTTCTTGTTATACATAAACGATCTTCCAAAAGCTTCTCCTATGTTACAAACTTTGCTTTTTGCTGATGATACCACCTTATCTGCAGCAGGTAATGATTTTCATTCTCTTGTTCAGACTGTAAATGAGCAGTTATTAAGCTTCTCTATGTGGGTGAATGTTAACAAGTTAGCTATTAATACTGATAAAAACTGCTGTTATGCTGCTCACTAATAGGATGCATGCTGTTAATATTGAAGATGAAGTTTTATTGAATAACTGTCGTCTTGAGTTTGTTAATACTACTAGGTTCTTGGGGTTAGTTTTTGATGATAAACTTAAATTTAATGAACATATCTCTATGATTTGCGATAAGTTATCAAAAATAGTAGGAATTATTCGTAAACTTAGTGAGTACCTCCCTCAAAGACCTTTAGTTAACATCTATTATAGCCTTTTCTATCCACATTTAATATATTGTAATCTGGTATGGGTTGGTACAAAGTACAGTACAGAGAATATATAGTATCCCAGAGCTATAGAGGGGATATTACGCGTGTCCCGGTAGGCTGTGACGTCACATGTCAACAATGGTGCGTACGTTTGTACGTGCAGTACAAACACAAAAAATGGCTGCAACACACCCAACTTTTGTTAAATAACGTTTTCGGTGATATTTTTTTTAAGTCCACATTACCGCATGCTATTATCCAATCTTTATAGTCATACGAACGAAAATTAAAAAATGACTGTTGATGAAATTGCTACTGGTCTTTTTACACCCAAAATAGTAACAAATTTTTAGTCTTGAAGGAGACGATTTATTCAAGATAATTAGATCATTAGTCAGATCGGTCGCGTTGGCCGCCATCTTAATTCTCTATTCCACGTGACCCACAGCAATTCTGTTTATTATGACGTGACCTCTTGTTTACATACATGACGTCACAGCCTACCCAGAATAAATTTGAATAATACATGTAACTGGGGTACTATACTATTCTGTTTACTATGGTTGGTACATATGACGCTCACTTGCATGTTCTTGAGATGCTTCAGAAGAAAGTTATTCGGATTATCACGGGTAGCGAATATCTTGCTCATACGAATACACTGTTCTACGACACAGGTATTCTAAAGATTAGTGATGTTCATAAGTATTTGTTATTGTTGTACATTTATAAAAATAAAGATCAATTTGAATTATCGAATAATGTTCATTTCACTAGACATGCTGAGGACCCTGTGATAATGTTCCGTAGACTTACTATGACCCAACAAAGTGTTGAATTTTCTGCCGCTAAACTGTGGTATAATTTGCCAGAAGATCTGAAGGGTATACAGTCACAACAAATTTTTAAGCGCAAGTTAAAGATCTTGTACTACATCAATCAATACAAGTAATAGTGGATAATCTATTTGGTTGTCTTTCATTTTGTCCAATTATTATTATTTTTTTTTTCTATGTGTTTTAGATATTGTGGGTATAATTATTTTGTATATTTTGCTGATGTATTTGTTGATTTCATACTAAATATATGCTAAATTGTTTGTATTGATGTGAAGATTTGTAATTGGGCTAGGTTTAGGAGCGTAATTTGTACGTTCTTTATAATAATGTATTTTTTTTAATTTTCTTTTTGTGTATGAATATAGTTTTTTAAGAGTGAAATAATTATATTTTGATTTGTGTGTGATAAGTATTTTTTCTTAATGTTCTTTATGCCCGAAAAAATCCAGTTCTCTACTGGAGTTTATAAATGGGCTTGAAAATTCTTTTTGATATTACTTTTTTCTCATATTTTAGTATTTATGTAGTATATGTGTTTTTGAAGTTCAATTTTTTTTTACTCTGTATCGTTTTCGTTTTCAATAAAGTATTATTATAATTATTGTATTATTATTGATCAATTATTTTCCGGATCCCCAAGAGGACACACATAGGATCAAGAGGACAAATATATGTATAAAGAGGACACGCATATAGCAACAAGTAACGCATTAGGAATAGAGGATAAACACAGAAACATGAAAACACTTGAGAACAATAAAACACATTAGATTTTGTTACAGATATATGGAAAGTTGAATAATTACAGTAATAATTATTCTAGAGAATTAATGTAGTCAGAAATAGCTATATAGGTAGTAACAAAAAATCTCTCTAATTTTCGACTCGTATTTTAACATTTAATAGATTAATTAATAATAATAAAATATAGGTTAGATAGCTGAAATAGAGAGACGGTATCCAACATACAACCATTGGTCATAAAATTCATTATCAGGTCCAGGTTTACCACCCTCCTCCTGATGATGAATAGAAATCTTTCTATTCGAAAGCTTGAAAACTGAAAAAACCTTCAACGCTGAGTTTGAATAACCTCTTACATATATTATGGATTTCCCGTTGAGTTTGAATCTTTTCAATCAAATAATTAAGCAATTCAAGATTTCTATATCTCAGAATTAATCTCTAGTAATTTATAATTATAGGTATTTAACCAGTATTTCGAATATTTTTTTAATAATTGAAATATATTTCAAACTGGAATATTTCAAATGAAAATAATAAACTACTAATCTAATTGTAAAAAGTAATTAAGAAAGATAATTATATAAGAACTGAGTAATACAATGATAAATTACGTACTTGAGATCGGAGAATAATTTTCGTCTCTTCAGACCGATCAGAAATGGATACCTATAGTATTTGATTTACATGAAAAACATACGTATCATAAATGAATATTATAATTATTTAACTATTTTAATAATATGATAGAATATTTGTTAAACCAGAAATATAAACTGATTAATTAGGCCCTGTTTTGAATCCTGTATCATAAAGAATCTGAAACTAATGAATAATTTACTTCAAATAAAATATTTAATAAGACTAACTACCCTTCAAACAATTAATTTGTATACCATGCGGACTTTCACATTTAAATCATGTGTAATTGTGTATACCATGTATGCTTTAGGAAATGGTATTTTGTAGTTTTACGTGGTATTATGGGTAATTATGTGTGGTTACCATATTTTATAAGTAGGGTATTTGACAGGTTTCTATGAATGTGGTAAATTACACATGGTAAACACATGTTATAAGCATGGTAATTGTGGATATGATGTGGTCAATTTAACATGTAAACAATCTTACAAAATGTAATAACCACATGTTCATTATGTGTTTTTATTTTTTTATACGGTTAGATTGATTCAATGTGGATTACACAAATTAATACTGTATTGCCACATTATAACCATTAAGCCACATGGTAACCATATGTATATGTACCGCGCAATTTGCCGATTTTGCTCAGTCCCGAGAACGCGCTGCGCATTTATGATCATAAAAAAACAAAGCGCATTCTCAAATGTAGTAACATGTAATTTTATTCTTACTTTTTTATTTAATTTATTAAAATACGATATTTTTAGATTAAAAACAAAGGGAAAACAAATGAGGAACAAACTTTAGGTAGAATGTCTGATATCTCAGTAATTTTAAAATTCCAGTTTAATATTAGAAACATGTTTATAAAATATATATTACCTACATTTGTAATAAAACAGTAAATGATAATGATAATCTTTATTGAAAAAAAATATAACATCTATAACAACTGAATAAATATAACAGAAATAAGCATGGTACAAGATGAATATAAAATCAAGCCTATATGAAGGAGGAGTTCATATCATTATCATTATCATTATCAAAACAGTAAATACAAGCTCTCCTATAACGTTATCTATATCTGT
Organism: Caprella mutica; assembly: GCA_947561585.1. Lineage (NCBI taxonomy): Eukaryota > Metazoa > Arthropoda > Malacostraca > Amphipoda > Caprellidae > Caprella > Caprella mutica. Next base: position 66,493 of record CANNZV010002488.1, read on the forward strand.
ATCGGGTTTCAGACAACAACATTCAATCTATTTATTCTTAGAGGAGAACCTCCAATTCTGAAATGTTCCAGAATTCAGTTATTACGCAGTTGTGGAAATAGAACAAAGAGAAGGGAATTACAAACCGAATGAAGTAAATAGATCAACAAAATATAAATAAAGTAAAAGAAGAATGGAGATGAGGAAGATAAGTTGTTGGAGTTCGAAAAATTAAGAGAAAGTAAAGTACACAAAGTAAATGTATCTCATGTAGGAAAATAGATCTGAAATTATCGCCGGCTTCTTTTAAAGGTCCTCTCCAGGCTCCGGGAAAAAAATGAGTTAATAACATAATATTATAGAACTAAGGTCTACGATCATTATTCTGCAAACTGCATACAATTCGGTTCAATATATATTTTATAATTTGTTTTTAAAGTTTTTTAATACTCTGTGAGCAACAATTGAGCGAATCACTAATCTGATGCTCAAGAAGAAGATTGTACACTCTTTGTTTTGATTACAAATTTGAATTTTATAAACAAACCATGCGTTTTCGGCCTTTATTTAAATTATACTAGATATTAATTGTTTTCTAAAGTATATAAACGTTTCTAATATTAGAGGTTATTTAAACTCTGCGTTGAAGGTTTTTTCAGATATCAAGCTTTCGAATAGAAAGATTTCTATTCATCATCAGGAGAAGGGTGGAAAAACCTGGACCTGACAATGAATTTTATGACCAATGGTTGTATGTTGGATACCGTCTTTCTATTTAAGCTATATATCCTAAAGTTTATTAATATTAATTAACAATCTATTTAGTATTGAGATATGAGAAAAAAATTAAAAAATTTGTTGCTAACTTAGCTATTGCTTACTACATTAATTCTCTAGAATATTTTTACTTTCTATATATCTGTTACAAAATCAAGTGTGTTTTATCTCCTTGTTTCTATGTATGTTCTCTATTCATATTTATCTTCTCTATTCCTATACATTACTTGTTGCTATACGTGTGTCCTCTTGATCCATATGTGTGTCCTATGGATCTTAAGTGTGTCTTGTTGATCAGAAGTGTGTCCTGCAGATCTTATGTGTGTCCTGTTAATCCTAAGAGTTTCCTGTAGATCAGGGGTGGGCAAATGCAGCACTCAGTGCTATTTTGGCACTCAAAACGGCACCACTGCCCACCCGGGAAACGATGCTTTATTTTCTTCCAAAGAAAATTAAGAATTTTTAGCCCTGACTGCTCTATAAATTAAAAGGATAATATAGAAGTGCATGGTCAACTAATTGAAGAACAGTATATTTGTAATGAATGACCTTGATACTTTGATAGTAAATTTTATCCGTTAATAAGGAATTTTTTGTTTATTGTTACAATAGTGCCGGTGTTTAATTTATTTACCTCTGTCTCTTTTATCTAGATCAGTTAAATTTACATCTTTTATACGCTTGTCTTGGGATATTACAGTGGTAAATATTTATGCAATCATTTTTAATTCCCATTTTTAATAAGTTAGGTAAGTAATTTATCCTGTGAATTTATGAGTTACTTATTATTACTTATGCAAGATAGCTTATTTTTGTTTTTATTGTGATATTTTCACATAAAGAATTTTTCTTTATATCATTTATTAATTCTTTTAATGCAAATGATAAATCTACTACCAATATTTATGCACAAAATATGTACATGTTCGTACTTCAATTAAATCTACCACCTCATTATATAATTACTCAGTATCCCAGCAATTTAGAAAACGAAAAGAAAATTGGCACTGAGATTCCATTTTTCGGCACTGAAAAACACAATGTGTGCCCACTCCTGCTGTAGATCTTAAGTGGGTCCTATTGATCCTAAATGTGTCCTATTGATCCTAAGTGTGTCCTGTTGATCTTATGTGTGTCTTGTTGATCCTAAGAGTTTCCTCCAGATCTTAAGTGTTTACTGTTGATCCTAAGTATGTCCTATTGATCCTAAGTGTGTCCTATTGATCCTAAGTGTGTCCTATTGATACCATGGGTGTCCTGTTGATCATAAGTGTGTCCTGATGATCATAAGTGTGTCCTGATGATCCTAAGTGTGTCCTGATGATCCTAAGTGTGTCCTGATGATCCTATGTGTGTCCTGATGATCCTAAGTGTGTCCTGATGATCCTATGTGTGTCCTGATGATCCTAAGTGTGTCCTGATGATCCTAAGTGTGTCCTGATGATCCTAAGTGTGTCCTGATGATCCTAAGAGTGTCCTGATGATCCTGAGTGTGTCCTGATGATCCTGAGTGTTTCCTGATAATCCTGAGTGTGTCCTGATGAACTTAAGTACGTCCTGATGATCCTATTTCTATCTGACTATAGAGGCGCGATTGAAAACGGACAACCTCTATGGTTATGTACCTATTTCTATATGGTTGTAGAGGCGCGATTGAAAACGGACAACCTCTATAGTTAAGTACCTATTTCTATATGACTGTAGAGGCGCGATTGAAAACGGACAACCTCTATAGTTAAGTACCTATTTCTATATGACTGTAGAGGCGCGATTGAAAATGGACAACCTCTATAGTTATGTACCTATTTCTATCTGATTGTAGAGGCGCGATTGAAAACGGACAACCTCTATAGTTAAGTACCTATTTCTATATGACTGTAGAGGCGCGATTGAAAACGGACAACCTCTATAGTTAAGTACCTATTTCTATATGACTGTAGAGGCGCGATTGAAAACGGACAACCTCTATAGTTAAGTACCTATTTCTATATGACTGTAGAGGCGCGATTGAAAACGGACAACCTCTATAGTTAAGTACCTATTTCTATATGGTTGTAGAGGCGCGATTGAAAACGGACAACCTCTATAGTTAAGTACCTATTTCTATCTGACTGTAGAGGCGCGATTGAAAACGGACAACCTCTATAGTTATGTACCTATTTCTATATGACTGTAGAGGCGCGATTGAAAACGGACAACCTCTACTGTTATGTACCTATTTCTATCTGATTGTAGAGGCGCGATTGAAAACGGACAACCTCTATAGTTATGTACCTATTTCTATCTGACTGTAGAGGTGCGATTGAAAACAGTCAACCTCTATAGTTAAGTACCTATTTCTACTATATACGTTTCTACTATAGGTTCATTCAATTTTATACCTTTACGTGAATATTAAATGGATTTATTAAACCTAATACCTAGTTGACAATCAAAACAAATGGTGTAAATTCCTTTTCTTCAGGCTGAAAATTTCTTAAATTAGTAAGTCGGAAGTAAAATAGGTTTTGTAGAGTTTTGATTATAAAAATCTTTAAAATCATAAAACATTAAAAATACGCTACCAAATTTGATGTGGTTTGCAGCAAAATGATAAGGAACATTAGCCTCGTTAAATAAAGAAATAAAAATATTTGCTTAGAGGGGACCTTTAGGAAGATTATGTATGAGGTTTGGAATGGAAAACAAAGAAGATTGTGGTGGGCTGTGAGAATATCGAAATCTACATTTTTTTTCGTCAAGAACCTGATATTATGCGTAATGAAAACTATTTGAAATCAAATAAGAATTTGATGTTGTTTAATTGAGTTATGAACTTTATATATATATCATTGTGATATAAATTCAAACGAGAACATTTTGACTTCCGTTAATTTTAAGGAAAAACTATATCTGACTATAGAAATTTTATAATTTATTTCTTTGGATACAGTAGAATTTGAACATGAATAATATAAAATTTCAATAAGGAATACAAGAACTGAAATATTTAACTTCCATAACTAGATGCTTTTTTTAGCACCTTTGGATGAAAATTTTCAAGGAACAACTTGAAAACGAGCTAAGAAACCTGCTCGAAATATTGTTTATTAAAATATAATCGCCAGTGGAGTCTAAATTTCCCCTTTACTATTTATAATGCATTAATATTAATCTACGTATCTATGGTACCAACATATTATTTATAGTATCGTGAAATGATGAATAATGTAGATTCAAGGCAGTGGATACATTTTTTGCGGACACACTGTATTAGTTGCAGTAATCATTAATTTTGAACAAAAACGATTAATCTCTCTGTTAAGCACAGCGGTAGCGATTCCGAACACTTGTTATATACCGAATCAAACCTGAAAATATACTCTTTTATGTGATTTTTGTTTTACTTTTCTACACCAATTACTTTTAAAGTTATAAGCATTTACTTTTGACCAGTTTTTATTGGTCACCCACCCTGTATTAAAATATAAACTTGAAATGGTTAATTTCTACTACATTCCACCGTACCATACTGGATGTAAAAAACGGCTGAAGAATGATGATGCTCCTGAAAGTTGCCTAATTTTTAGGTTCACACGAAGAAATCAGACTTATTGAAGAATTGGATTAGATTCACAAAGTAAAGACAATTACTTACCATTGCACGGAGGAGTTTGCTCACAACATTTTGAAGAAAAATATTTGAAGCACGGAAAAAGAACTACACTGAAGTGGAATTTAGATCCTGTTCCGTCTATTCACGTTAATGCTGAAGGTGTGTTTAATATTAGTTGTTAATTATAATTACTAGTACAGTACCTGTTGTTCATTCATTGAGTGTTCAATTAAGTGGTCGATAAATGGAGACTCCCCCCCCTACCAGTCTTTTCTCCCCTCGAGAACACCAAAGATGATAAGAATATTATGTTTATTTTGACAAACTATTTTCGAGAAATTTTTGTTTTGCAGAATAAACAATTCAGTTGTGTTTAAAATCAATTCTCTTACTCCATGACTTGGGCAGAGATAATATTATTACATCAAATTACATCGAAGAAGGTAATATTGGATTTTCATTAGTTATAATGGTTACTTTTTTCCGATAATTCGTAACTTACTCTAAATTTTAGGTATGATAAATTTCGCGTCCAAATAGAATTTCTGCATTAATTAATAAATTTTTTATTTCATAATGAATATGACCAACAGTTATTACCTTCGCAAAATAATTGCGGCAGGTTATGTTTTGTTCAGAACTTATTTATTTTTAATCTGATGAACACATTGATACACATATAAAAAAGTGAATAAGGAATCTTTTTTAGTTCATTATCAAAATCATAATTTCTTCATAGGAAGTGAGCAAATGGAGGAAAACATTTGTGGGACACTGGTTTCCAACCTAAACTACTTGCCTCTAGTTAGGCTTATGGCGAAGAGATGTATAACAATAAAGTGAGTATAGTGTCTGTGCCTTAGTTGTTACTTAGCAGACTGTACAGTGTGCACAGAGAGAAACAAGTTCAACCCATGTGCTCATATCTAATTGGTCATCAGTTTATGCTTAGAATCAATTTATTACGTGAGTTGAATGGACTTTATTCATGTTTTCATGTGTGTTAAAACAACCATGTGGTGTGTCATCAAAAATTAGTTAATTCAATTCATTTTATGGATTGAGTCAACTTACTATGAGAGTTAGAAGTTACTTTTTTGAGAATTTTAACGTATGTTGAAACAACTGTGACAGAGTGTATTGTAGTAACTCACAAAGACTGTTGATCAAATGAATCTGGCGTATGAATTAACTTATTAAGAGAGTTGGCGCTACTTTTTTAAGTTTAGGGGTGTGACAAAACGACTTTTTTGTTTTAACCAACGTCAATTTAACTACTTTTAAGTAGTACCTGCAACTCACCACGTAGGTAGGCGCAAAAATAATCCATTCATATGATTTAAAATAAATCAAATTTGAATCCTTTCTCTGTGTATAGGTAGTCTGTTCAGTTCATAATAAGAATCTAGTGGAGTCAGAGTTCCGGCTTTAATAGAGATAGGGTTAGTTCTATTAGAATAACAAATCTATATACCTACACTCTTCTGTCACAAATTTTTGAACAGATCTAACATTTGTGAGTAAGGGGTTTAAGTGGTAGATAGATTCTTTACCTCTCTATTTGCCATCTAATTAATCTAATTAAACTGGTCTGCATTTGAATTGTTTTTGTCATTAGGTACAGGGTGTGAAAGCTGAATCCAAAAATGATATTCATTTTGACCAATAAGGTCAAATTCATACTCTATAGAATAATAGGAAAATAACAATATACGATGTCAATAAATTTTTACAATATACGTATTATCGGTGTGTGGACAGAGTATCGAAGGACAAAGTATCGAAGGACAAAGTATCGAAGGACAAGGTATCGAAGGACAAAGTATCGAAGGACAAAGTATCGAAGGACAAAGTATCGAAGGACAAAGTATCGAAGGACAAAGTATCGAAGGACAAAGTATCGAAGGACAGAATATCGAAGGACAGAATATCGAAGGACAGAATATCGAAGGACAAAGTATCGAAGGACAAAGTATCGAAGGACAAAGTATCGAAGGACAAAGTATCGAAGGACAAAGTATCGAAGGACAGAATATCGAAGGACAGAATATCGAAAGACAGAATATCGAAGGACAAAGTATCGAAAGACAAAGTATAGAAGGATATAGTAAAGAAAGACAAAATATAGAAAATGAAAGTATAGAGATAAAAATAGAATGACAAATAGCATAGAAAGAAAAATGTATAAAAAAAGTGGAGGCCGTGCCTCCCTTACCTAGTTCAATAAGACAACATGAGCCCACCTACAATTGAGCCCGAAACAATTGGGCCCAGGACAATTGGGCCCCAAGACGATAATTTCTGGACCCAAGATAATTGAGCACATAAAAAAACTGTTACAACATTCTTAACTTTTTTGTGGAATCTTGATTTTCAGTATTTGTACGTTTAAATTTATTCTAAACATAATCTTGCTCTCTAATCTTGCTCTAACTTATAAACAGTAGGGTGATGTCATTGAGTTGTGTTGTGCATCGCTCGATCTGTACCACCTTTCAATTACGTTAGTGGTACGAGGCAGATCTTCCATGATACGGTTGAGAAACACCACACACATGGTTTGAAAAGAGGATCTTGTCTATTTCTTCTGTATGGCTTTCATATCGACGAAATAAACCTAAATGAAGCATTAAGTAAAAGTTAAATATTATGTATGCAGTGTTTTTTTATAGAAAGGCGAAATCTTAATTCTCCGGGTTGTAACCGAGTTCACTTTCATCAGTGTCTATGGTATCAACTTAATTTGCTACTCTAATAACAAAAGCATCTCTATAGTGTCTGCTGTAACCATTTTATTAATGTGATCGATAGTGGCCCTGGGCCTAAATTTCTTGGGGCCCAATTGAGACTGGCTCAAATGTCTTCTGCTCATATTTCGGCGAGTGCAATTGTCGGGAGCCATGCAAGTACATGGGCCTAACTGTCGGTCAATGAACAAAATTCATACCTCAAGTTATGAATAACCAATGTTCTTTAAAGAAAGACTTTTCCATTTGATCATTTTTTTATTCGATCAATATTCTATTCGATCAATTCTCCATTATTATAAATTCGATCGAATTTTCGATACTGTGTCTTTTGATACTTTGTCTTTCGATACTTTGTTCTTCGATACTTTGTCTTTCGATACTTTGTCCTTCGATACTTTGTCTTTCGATACTTTGTCCTTCGATACTTTGTCTTTCGATACTTTGTCCTTCGATACTTTGTCCTTCGATACTTTGTCTTTCGATACCTTGTCTTTTATACTTTGTCTTTCGATACTTTGTCTTTCGATACTTAGTCTTTCGATACTTTGTCCTTCGATAATTTGTCTTTCGATGCTTTGTCTTTCGATGCTTTGTCTTTCGATACTTTGTCTTGCGATAATTTGTCTTTCGATAATTTGTCTTTCGATGCTTTGTCTTTCGATGCTTTGTCCTTCGATAATTTGTCCTTCGATACTTTGTCTTTCGATACTTTGTCCTTCGATACTTTGTCTTTCGATAATTTGTCTTTCGATGCTTTGTCTTTCGATGCTTTGTCCTTCGATAATTTGTCCTTCGATACTTTGTCTTTCGATAATTTGTCTTTCGATGCTTTGTCTTTCGATGCTTTGTCCTTCGATAATTTGTCTTTCGATGCTTTGTCTTTCGATGCTTTGTCCTTCGATAATTTGTCCTTCGATACTTTGTCTTTCGATACTTTGTCCTTCGATACTTTGTCTTTCGATAATTTGTCTTTCGATGCTTTGTCTTTCGATGCTTTGTCCTTCGATAATTTGTCCTTCGATACTTTGTCTTTCGATAATTTGTCTTTCGATGCTTTGTCTTTCGATGCTTTGTCCTTCGATAATTTGTCTTTCGATACTTTGTCTTTCGATACTTTGTCTTTCGATACTTTGTCCTTCGATACTTTGTCTTTCGATACTTTGTCTTTCGATACTTTGTCTTTCGATACTTTGTCTTGCAATGCTTTGTCCTTCGATACTTTGTCTTGCAATGCTTTGTCCTTCGATACTTTGTCCTTCGATAATTTGTCTTTCGATGCTTTGTCTTTCGATACTTTGTCTTGCGATACTTTGTCTTGCGATACTTTCCCAGTCCGTATTATCAGGGAAAAAATAAACGAGGTCACTTTAAATTTTAGATGCAAAAACCGTGGAGTTTTTATTCAAAATTTTGAGATTTGACAACGTTGCATTAGATAAGATCCGCCTTCTCGTAGTATTGAGAAAAGATGCCATGCAGTAAAAAGTTTTTGACTACTTAAGACCAATTAGTGAATTAACTTTGGATATTGAAATATAGTGCGAATCAAACTATATCGTATTAATAAAAAATTTACATTTCGATTAACGATTATTTAAACCATCAGACCTTCGACGAAATAACTATATTTATAAAAACTATTGCGCTAAACTATAATACTCTTAATTTTTTCACATCGGAGTAACTACAGGAACAGTTATTTAACCATTTTGTAATAGTGGTTTACACACAGATTTAATCGTATATCAAATTTTAATGAAATAATAACTACATTGCGTAGCAAAACACGAAAAACTGTTTGGCATTATTTGATTTAATATCAATCGATTTTTTTCATGCACTAAATTATTGACAGAATAACTAGCCGTTCCATACTATCAGTTAATAAGATCAAAACTACCATCATTGAATTATTATTTGCAACAGTCCTATCTTAATAAGTGAATATGAAGAATAATTCGAATTTTTTTGAAGGGCAAGAACTAAGGTAGATACACAATAGCCAATATGGTACAGTAGCTGATAGCTAGTAGAGTAGATTTTAAATTTTCGACTGTAGAAGTTCAAACTTCATATCTATTATAGAGCATCTTTTTGTAATTAGCTATCGGCTGCTGTGTCACATCAGATGTTGCGTATTTAACTTAGTTCAATTTTGAATGTATATAGATAGTTCATTACACTGAGTGTATATAAAGATGGAGGTAGCATAGCTGGGGCACAAGTGATGCCAAAAAGTGGCGCCATGGGCGTGTCTAAACCCCAGTATATGGAATATGTAGTGACAATCGAGATGTTTAGTGTACGTAACGTCAACACATCAACACTCTAAAACTAAAATTGTCACTACTTATCACTCTATTGTCATTGCTATGTATATTTTTTATACTGTAAGGGCGCCCCTCTCACTCACATCAGTTCAACAGAATGCACGGAAAGGAGAGGATGTGCCTATGAGACACTCCTCATTTTAACAATTCCCTCTACCTCATGCACTTCTCGAAACCCTACTTTTTAAAGATTTAATAGTTACTTACATGACGAATACAGATAATTTATATGATGAAAAAGTGAATTATTTGATTACTAACTTTACTTTCACATCTCACTAAAATTATAATTTCATTACAGTAATAACAAGATGAACAGACAGAATGTATGCTCAAATCATAATAAATTCACAACAAAAAAATACTATTCATATATCTATGGGTCAAAGTATAAACTTCTCAAAAAGAAAGACAATGCTACTGACTATTTTCGACTAATTAATCGCACGAAAGTGTGAGATTAAATTACATTATAATAAAAAAGAAGCAATGGCCCATGCATTCACATATATCCAGAAACTTAGTGTGATGTTATGACTTGATCATTCTATTAGATTTAATGAAATACTTATAACTCTTTGAAAAGAAATATTTATAACTCTTGTTGACATCTGATCAGCATGGAGAAAATATATGTGTTAATTACCATACAACTGAAGTAAATAATAAATAAAAGCATTTTTTGTAGGTATTATCAGGGAAAAAATAAACGAGGTCACTTTAAATTTTAGATGCAAAAACCGTGGAGTTTTTAGTCAAAATTTTGAGATTTGACACCGTTGCATAGGATAAGCTCCACCTTCTCGTAGTATTGAGAAAAGATGCCATGCAGTAAAAAGTTTATGACTACTGGAGACCAATTAGTGATATATCTTTGAATATTGAAATATAGTGCGAATTGAATTATATCGTATTAATAAAAAATTTACATTTTGATTAACGATTATTTAAACCATCAGGCCTTCGACGAAATAACTACATTTATAAAAAAACTATTGCGCTAAACTATAATACTTGTCGTGTATTTCTCTTAATTTTTTCATATGGGAGTAACTACAGGAACAGTTATTTAACCATACACACAAATTTAATCGTATATCAAATTCTAATGAAATGATAACTACATTGCGTAGCACTTCACGAAAAACTGTTTGGCATCATTTGATTTAGTATCAATCCATTTTTTTCATGCTCTAAATTTTTGACAGAATAACTACCCATTCCATACTATCAGTTAGTAAGATCGAAACTACCATCATTGAATTATTATTTGCAACAGTCCTATCTTAATAAGTGAGTATGAAGAATAATTTGATTTTTTTTTGAAGGGCAAGAACTAAGGTAAATACACAATAGCCAGTATGACACAGTAGCTGATAGCTAGTAAGAGAAGATTTTCAATTTTCGACTATAGCAGTTCAAACTTCATATCTATTATAGAGCATCTTTTTGTAATTAGCTATCGGCTGCTGTGTCACATCAGCTGTTGCGTATTTAACTTAGTTCAATTTTGAATGTATATAGTTAGTTCATTATGCAATGTCTATAATATCCCCGATTAATGTAAAGGCTGATTTGGTTAAATTGGCTTTTGTTCAAATATTTTAATAATTTTTATAAAGAAAAAAAAAAGATAAATAGTAGAATATATACTATGGGTATAGGTAAAGCCACACCTAGGCTAGCGATGCATTGCCAAATAGAATTCTACAAACTCCTAAAATTAGCTTACATATTATTCATTGCTTAATAACACATTCATTTGCATGAACTGTGTAATAGTTAATCTTGTAAGCTATATCTAAATCCTTGCATTGAACAGTATATCCCTATATAAAAATATCTTCCATAACGGGAAGTAGTGTTGGCAATATTAATATTTTAACGTGGTAGAAAGGAGAAGAGGATATTGATAAATACTTTAATTTGATTGCTAGAGTTTAGAACCTAGAGAACGTATCTACAGTTCGATCGCAGACTTTCACCTCTCTTTTCAAGATAGCTTTAATGGAGTCTTCAATTTTACATAGTAAAAGAAATTAAATAAAACTATTTTGAAAAGTTATAGATATTTTTTTTCTGAAAACTTAAAGTATAAATTGTCACTCCCTTCATTTTGTCTTCTTTTTACCTTCTTTTGTCATTCAATAATTTGAATTGATAAACAATTTTTTCCATGATCTAGATTTCTGTTGAATTTGCTCGAATTGTAATCCTCCCTATAACCTCGGTCCCTTCTGTACCGTGAATTAAGTTTGATTAGATTTTGGGAGAGATATGGTCAAAGGTCAAGGTCATTTATAACTCAAATAGTATTCAACCAATTCCCTGAAATTTGGTATTGACCATTTATTGGTCAATAACCAGGAACCATTTGATCAGATTTTGGGAGTGAACTAGAAAAGATTAAGTTCATTTCTAACTCAAGTCAAATTATTGGGTGGTCAAGGTTATATATGGTGACGAAGGTATGCGCTCTACTACGAGTGTACGTCATCTCGTTGGTCATGTGTAGGGTTGTGACAATAAGCAGATAAAATAATAGATCGTAAGAATATCATAGAGGAAACGAAATGAAATGGTATCGGGTACTGTATACCACTGATTTAGAATGATTAAATAGTCTTTCATTCATTCCGTCCATACTATTCTCTGGATCTATGATTTTAAACGCATATTGTCACGATCCTAGTCATATGTTGATATTTAGTCACCCAAACTAATTATTGATGAGCCATGTTGTTTCTTTCTTTTCTCACTATTTTTTTGTTAATCTTTTATTTTATTACTTGAGTGCATAATATTGCTCTCCTCATTGGAGAGCATGCAGCAGCTGTCGAAATCTTCATGAGACTTTCGATGGGGACTGATTAACAACACTAATTGCTGATCTTAATCAAATAGAAAATATCTGAAGCACTGGAGCAAAATAATTCAGTATATGTGGTATAGCATGAGGAATTGCTAATTTTTTCATTTAATTAAAGTAAGGCACAAGCCTTACTTTAATTAAATGAAAATATAGAAGGATATCTAAAGCCTAGATCACACAGTCAGAACTGTGTTGGATCGTTCTTTGAACGAAGGGAGAATAAACGAAATTCCGGCAACGCTCGTTATCATGATTGGAAAATCAATCATGGTAACACGAGCGTTGATAGAGCGGTGTTCTACGAGTGTAGGCGTTGGCTCGGCGGGGTTTAAAGTTGGTAAAGCGGTATACTGCTTTTGATTACGGAGCTGAGTGGATGAAATTAATCAGAAATTCTGGTAGATTTTTTATATCAATCGATAGTTGAGGCTCATCATTTAAAGGCCTGACACACCGGAGGAACTTTGCTAGAGTGTTCCTGTAGCAGGGGCAAAAAATTGTTAACGCTGACCAGAAGTTGGCCCCCATTCAGGAAACGCCGTATACGCTTGACCACCGCTTATGATCACACTTACGGATCCGAAAGTTTTGAACTACAAAAAATATTACGAGCGTTGAGAAGCAGTAGCTTTCCACTCCGCAAAGTTCCCCACAGCAACAAAACCCAGTCAAAGTTTGGCACCATTATAGACGCAAATACGTAAATCTCAATACGTAACAAACTCATAAAAAATAGCAACGCTCTGCTAAAGCTTGTCAACGTTTAATCACCGCCCGGGCAAAGCTGGGGAAGCACCGTTCAGGATTTCTGCATTGGCCTAGCAGAATAAAGCGTTCACGAACTTGCTTTTAGCGGTGCCAAACTTTGGCTGGGCGGTGTTTTAGAGATAGTGAACTTTGCAGAGAGGAAAACTACTGCTCTTCAACCCTTGCAACATTTTTAAAAGCTCAAAACCGTCGGAGCGGTAAGGGAACATAAGCGGTGGCCGAGCATATATGACTGTGCTTTAACGAGGACCATCTTCAGTGAACGGTAACGAGCGGTGATGAATTTTTTCATCGCTCAAGGAACGGGTGTAGGTCATAATCACCCTGGACTTAAGGCCCCCCCCCCCCCGTTCATAAGCCCCCCGGTCACGAGCCCCCCCCTCCCTGTTTTTTAATCCATATTTACCTAATTGAGCAAACGAAATGAATATCTACTTAGATATGTATAACTGAGAGTAGCTACTTAGATATAGATAACTGAGAGTAGCTACCTAGATATAGATAACTGAGAGTAGCTACCTAGATATAGATAACTGAGAGTAGCTACCTAGAGAGGGATACTCGTTTGTTCATTTTGTTTAACTAGGTAAATAAGGATTCCTAAAATACCTAAAGAAAACAAGATTACTAATTATTAATTAGTAATCATGAAATTAAAAAATCATGAAGTGTGAAGTACAGCAAAACCTCGTTGTAGACCAGCCTCCTAGTAGACAAACCTCCAATTAGACCAAGGTATTTTTGAAACTGTACTGGAAAAAACCTCGTACTAGGCAAATCACAGTTTTTGTTACCTGACAGTTATTCTAGTGTAAATATTATAAGGTGTAATAATTACATTACTGTTTTATAGATAAATCTCTAATTTGAATGATGTATAATATTCATTTATGCTGTTTTTAGGATAAAACATAAGGCAGAATTGGTTTCAGATTTGATGGTAAAGTCTGTGCTAAAATAAATTGATGTGAAAAGTTATAGAAAACTAGATACAGTGAAGACTATTATATTTCATAAAATGATAATTTAATTGAAAACAATATTATATGCATTCTAATTGAAACAAAAAAATTCATACTGTTTCTAAATTTGTTTCCCTTCAAAATTGGTATATTAGTCACCATTAATTTGGCATTAAAATTATCATAAACAAATAGAGCTATCGAAGTGTTAAAGTCACCGCTTTACTTTTAGAGAAAACGATTTTGGTCTAGTAGGAAACTAATAAAGTGAGTTTCTTACTAGACCAAACAAACTTGGAACGTAACTCTGGTCTACTACGAGGTTTTGTTGTACAACAAACTACCGTATACAACAAACTACATAATTAGCTACTCTCAGTTAATTCTAGCAAAGTAGCTGTTCATTTGTTTAACTAGGTAAATAAGGATTAAAAAAAGAGGGGGGGGGGGGCTTATGTTCCAGGGGGGCTCATGACCGGAGGCTTAAGTCCGGGGAGGCTCATGACCGGGAGGGGAGGGGGCTTCAGTCTGGGGGGTGTGGGGTGGCTCATGACCATACCCCTCAATTAACACCCACAAAATAAAGTTCGGCCAAAAAGTAAATATTTATTTAGTTTTATATTGTTTGTATTAGTTTAGATTTACAATACTTCTGAATCAGTCAATCAATTTGAGTTTCTAAGTTTATATCTTATTCATTAGAAAATTAATTTTTACACTTCATCGATGATTAAATTTTTGAAGGTGATAAATGAATAATTTTCCTCAGGGGCTCAATTTTGAATTGTCTGTGGTGAATGTTAGGGGAAGAGGTGGCGTCTTTGGGCTCTGAACTGTTGTAACATGGATTATCTTTTTTATTATTTACTATGCTTATCACTTTTTCAACACTAGTTGCAGTTTTAGAGAATAGAGCTAGAGTCATGCTCTCCAACTAAGAGGTTTTAGATTTTTCTAGTATGTAGGATTAATTTTCTATAACCTTTTCATTTTCATCTTCCGTCTGTGAATGGAGATACTTGTGCTTGTGTCTTTTTCTTACTAATCTCTTGGTAAATGACTGCATATTCACGTTCTGCATCTCTGAGCATTTGTAGGTGACATTGTTCAATGATCATTGAACCATTTACTTTTCTGACTGCTTCTTCGAGTTCCTTTCCATTTGACGTCAGCGATGTGTCCTTTTATTCCAAGCAGATGTCAAACCTCCTAATTATGATAAGTTTTTAGTAACTGAAATTAATATAAATTGAAATAGGTAGCATCTAGATTTAGGTGATCCTTATAAGATACGTCCGTGAGAGAGGCACCATTTATATTTCAATGGTAAACTCTGCTGCCTTTAGCATTTGATTTTAACTTAATTACAGTTGAAAAATCTATTTTGATTACAGAGTTCGGAATAGTTATATAAAATATGTTAAATTCAGTTTCGAGAATAATTATGATATATTAGTGTGATTTCATTAGGACACCCACATATAGATGTTTCAATAATACCAACCAAAATGTCCCAAACTTGCCTATTGCTATAGTCCAGGCTTACTAGTACTTCCATGAGTTCAGGTAAATAATTATTAGCAATTATTTATTTGGCTTTAACATTCTTATACTTATTTGATATTAAGTTACCAAAACAAAATAGTGAAAATACTCTAATTATTACTGGAGAACGCAAATCAATAATTATAATTAATTTTAATAGAAATATAAAGTTAATTGTAAAACAGTAAGATTTAATGCCACCAACCATCTATATCCAAAGATAATTCACTAATTGGTATCTTAATAGAAATTAATTGGCATCTTTTCCCAATACTACGAGAATAGCTTATCCTATGCAACATTGTCAAATCTCAAAATTTTGACTGAAAACTCCACGGTTTTTGCATCTAGAATTTAAAGTGACCTCGTTTATTCTTTCCCTGATAATACATTAAGAAATTTATCCAAAATACTTGTACATGGGCATAAAATATGGGACATTAAAACATATTTTGAACAAGAAAAAAAATATCAAGTGAGTTGGCACAAATCAAATATACATGTAATTACAACATTTTAAAAATGATATACCTAGTACAAAATTCTGACCAGATTGAACAAAATGGACAACAATCTTGAAACTAGAAGGAGCGCTCGTAGTTCGCATACCTTCGCTGCCACTTCAAATGCTTTTGACCTCTTCTTTACGTTTGCCTTCGACCGATCACTTTTGAAATCTTATCAAATGGTTCCCTGATAATGAGTAATCGGCCCACCAAAATTCATTCAATTTTGGCACTTTTTTTGAGTTACATGAATAACAATATTGCAAATAAATTAAACCCAACCAAGACAGAGACTTCAGCCAGTCTGCTACTGTAAAATTCAACATGCAAAATACCCCCAGAAACGTTTTAAAATAATCAACCCTCGAAAATCATGCACATAAGTGTTATTAATTCTTTTCAAATTTTAGTCTACAAATTCTAATAATTAATTAAATTATAAACAATAAACATTAAATTGTTAATGCAGAGAGAGTGCTTGTGATTAGGCAATTTATCGTAAAATAATTTCACTCACTGAGCTGTTTGGTAAAATATTTAAACCTACTATTATTTATGTTAATATAACCGCGGCGAACATCATCACCCACTGTACGAACCATCCCAGTTTTGCCAAACATTCTGTTTCAGAATTCTAAAGCTAGGGCCTGATTATCTGTTTTCAGTTTTCTATTCAATATTAAAAAAATATGTATAAATAGAAAAAAATATATTTCAATGAAGAACGGAGATTCTATCAATTTTTTGTTTTTTATTTAATTATGCTTTTTAATATAAAAATATTCAATCAAACTGATTTAAACATTTCATTTTCAAGAAAAATAGGTTTTGTATTTTAGATAATATATACCTACCTTTATACGTTGGCATATTTTTTTTGGATTTTTTGTATTCTGTTATAAGAATTTTTTTAATATTATATTATCTTGAAATATATTCACAAAAAAATTCAATTTGATTTCAATTCAAGTTTATTTTATTCAGTTCTATTTAAATCAGATAAAGATATAATAGTTTTATCTATCTAAGATCAAAAGTCTGTATGCTGAAATGAAATCATTTAAATACAGAGACCAGCATAACCGCATGCACGCTAGGGTATATAAGATCGTGAGATCCGAAAAATGACCACAGTGCTTTCTGGAACGTCCAAAAACGAGGTTAGTAACGATGTGTTCTTGTTATTCTTAGGTTATTTTAGTTCTACGTAGCTTTTTCTTATTCAATACTCTGGATATTACTATTTAAGTATTTAGACTGTGTTATTGTCGATAAAAGAAAATAATCTACAGTCACTTGCATTATAAAATAAACTACATATAATTTTAATTGCACATTATATCATGTTCTTGACAATAGAGGATATTAGTTTCGATATTAGGCCTAAAATACCATTTCAGAAAATATTATCGCTGTCTTATTTTCCAGTCCAAACCTCATACACAATCTTCTAAAATTCCTTGTACATATACAGGGTCGCGCAGCTAAATTGGGACTAACTTTAACAGCACATATCTTCCGTAATTTCTAATCTATGACTAAATTCTTTTTCACAGACAATCTTTAAGCCCTTTGCTATAATATTTCAGATTAAGATCTAGCATATTTCGCTAAAATATGGCGGAATTAGCACGAAAAACGACCATATGTGAAATGAGACGTGCCGGGAACTCTGTTTCTGTCATTACTAAGAGCACTGGCTATGCGAAATCGACTGTTTATCGAGTTGTTGCTGCTTTTGATGCCAAGGGTAAGGTTCAGAGAAGTCGACACAGTCTCCGCAGTGATCGAAGGAGAACCAAAACATTCCTTGCTGGGCTGAAAAGGACGTTGAAGTCAGACCCAAGCCAGCCGATGCCCAAACTGTCACAAAAGCGCAGCGTGAGTCGTAGCACCATCAGCAGGTCAGTCAAGGAAGACCTTGGTATGAAGTCATACGTAAGGAGAGTCCGTAACCTCCTAACTACCCGCTCCAGAGCTGAAAGAGGCCCAAAGCTTCTGAACCATCTGAAACACAAAGGAAGACATGTCCACGTTTTTGCTGACGAGAAAAAGTTCGTTGTTGATGAGGTTGCAAATCGCCAGAACACTCGAGAAGTTGCCTCCGATCGTTCAGAAGTTCCTCCTGTGATGCAGAGCAAAAATACCGCTTCTGTGATGGTTTTTGCAGCCGTCGCAAGTGATGGTAAGGTGATGTCTCCTCATTTCATCGAAGCGGGCCTTAAAATCAACACAGCGGAGTACTTGAAAATTCTGAAAGATGTTTTGATGCCGTGGATACGTAGGAAATACGACACCTTCAAAGTGATGCTCGCTCAAGACTCTGCGCTCGCGCATGGAGCAAAGAAAGATCAGGATTTCCTGAAGGAGAATCTTCCTTTGATGGTCTTGAAGGATATTTGGCCCAGCAGCTCCCCAGATCTGAATGTTTGTGACTATTGGCTGTTTGGCGTCATTGAGGGAGAGTCTAACGTAACTTCACATCCAAGTGTCAACTCTCTGAAGACCGCCATTCGTCGGGCATTCCGTAATCTTGACCCCGAGGATGTAAAAAGGTGTTGTTCACGGTTCCGCTCGAGAATCACCCAAATTATTTACGCAAAGGGTAGTCACATAGAATAATTTTGTTCTGTAGACAATAACGAACAAATAAATACTAGTAAAATTACATTTAATCATTTTTTGCCTTTCAAAATAGCGAATTTTAAAAAGTTATGTTAGTCCTTATTTAGATGCACGAACCTGTATGTTGGTACATGTGATTCATTTACTTTGTGACCGGTTTTCTGATTATTATTTTTTTCATCTCTAAAACCTTATCTTCCTCATCTCTCTTCTACTTTTCTTTCATTTTTCTTTTGTCGATCTATTTACTGTATCAGGTTTTTAATTACATTTTCTTTGTTTTACTTTCACAACTGCGTAATGTCTGAATTTTGGAATATTTCTGAATTTGAGGTTCTCCTCTAAGGATGAGTTGATGAAATGTTGTTGTTTGAAACCTGAGGCAGATATAGATAACGTTATAGGAGATATCATATTTACAGTTTCAAAACATATTTAGGTAATATATCTTTTAAAAATTTGCTATAATATATATAGTTTTAGGAAAACTCATCGTCGGACAATTCGCCAAGATCATTTCGCAGCGTGATTTATGATTTACTGTTGTGTGCATCATTTATAAATAAGATAACTTAATTTAATCCTTTTCTATCTTAGCCTGACATTTTACATTTAAGATTGCATAAAATTATGATAGTACAAATTTAATTATATATACTGTTGAACATAAATCACGCTGTGAATTGTCAACGGCGAGTTTTCCCGTGGTGAATGGTTCGGGAGCGAGTGAGTTGTCAGGTCACTAATATTTCTTTAATGTATGCAAGATTAATTTTGGTCTGAATTTTTGAGGTATATTTTCAATTCTTTTATTTCGTGTACCTAATTTATCAGAGTGTTAGGTCTAGGAGTCTCATCCTTGAGAATAAAAATAATTTCCCTTATTATGAAGTACGTTTAATAGTCAATTAATTGCCCTTTAAAACCATTTTTTTTATCAGAATGTTATCTATTTTTCGGTAATCAGTATCAATTACCGAAAAATAAAATAAAGTTACTAAAAATTAATTAATACTATTCCAGTATCATAGATAATACACTACAATAAGAACACAACTCTAAACAATTTCTGTTCGCCACGTGGTTTCGAAAGCAGGAAATAGAATTGAAACATAGTGAGGACAATCGAGGTATGTTGTTTGCGTGACATCACAACAGCAACACTCTAAAAAATTTTTATGACAATTGAAGAACGTAACATTACGAAAACTGTTTATTTAATTTCATTATAAGATACAGTGATGAATCCATTCATGTTATTCACACTGCTCAACCTTAATTTTCTATTTATGTGTGTTGCCTTGTAGACGTCACGGTCACAAATCTCTAAATTTGCGACAACAGCTCACAAAGCTTTACTCTTCAATACCTACCCAAGAAGGAATACCAATATTGATAGCTAATTACAATTAAGTGATTGCAGCAAGAGAACAAATTTAATTGAATCGTAAATAAGGGGTTTAGCAGATTAAATGATTTATTTAGTATACATTTATTTATAGTATTATACAAATTAATAAAGATTTTTTCACAAATTTACCTTCTTCAATTGTTTTAAATATGATTTTAAAGATTTTTATTAATGAAGCTACTGTTTTGAAACTTTGTACCCAAATATATAATTGAATTCTCTATCGTTTTTGTTCATGGCTTTTTTTTTATTAGTCCTATAAAAAGCGAGTCATTAGAATTTCGAACAGTTTTCCAAAAGCCTAAGGCTTCTACAATTTTGAAACTACGGATTTGCTTTTTATCGCATTCGAAGTGCAATTTAAATCTCTATAAAATCATGCCAGCGATTTTTGATTTCCGAATTGGTTTTCGAAATTTTAATTTTTTCTTGAAAAAAAACAAAAACAAACCAAAAATGTTTTTTATTTCAAAATTACAATTTCGAAAAATAATTCGAAAATTAAAAATCCTTGTAATTATTTTGTACAGAATTCTTTGGAGAATCGAATGCAAAAAAAAAACCAATGCCGTAGCTTCAAAATTGTAATAGCCAATTGTGGGGTATTGAAATGTCAAGTGAACTCTCTAGCATCCAATTGTTTCATAACTGTGATTAAGCACATCTCGTCTTGATTATTCATGCCGATGAAATTTGTGCCCTGATCTGAATAGAGATTTTTTACAGGTACCTCTAATGACAACAAATCTCCTCAGCGCTTTTGCGAGACTTGATGTGTCTAGTCCTTGGAGTGGTTCCACATGCACTTCGCATAAAGCCATGCACGTCAGTATTAGCCCCTACATTTTTTTCGTACCCTTAGTTTGGCGGGTACTCTTGTTCTCCGAAATAAGGAATGGCCCGAATACGTCGAGCCCTGTATTGTGGAAAGGAGCAGTTTCCTCGACACAGGATGGAGGTAAAGGTGCCATCAACTGTTCAAACTGGTTTAACACGCAATTTTCTGCAGAAAACACAGTCTTTAATAAGCTTCTTGATAAGCTGTTTCCCTCCTTCAAAAAATAGCCGGCCGATCTGACAGCACCAAGAGTTATGTGACGACTTTGATGTTGTGTGGCAGCGTGGTAGTGCCTTATAATTAAAGTTGACAGTGGATGGTTGGATGAAAGAAGTACTGGGTGCTTTACTTCGTACTGCAAGAAAGAGTCCCGTAGTCTTACCCCTACTCTCAAAAGTCCTTTTTCATCAACAAAGGGATCCATGCAATTTTTTATTTATTGTTCTTTTTTTTCGTGGCAAAAAAGTCTTGATACTGCTCCGCCCATAGTGACCTTGTGTGTATCCTTCGAAAGAGGACTGGTAATAGGTGAAACATAAGAGGCAATTAGTTTCAGTATTTAACAGTGGGTGGTTTTCCACACAGACTCTTAAAAACTGCATCACTAGTTTCCAAAGGTTTCCTCTTGAGTTCTCTCTTGATCAAGGATAATTTTGTCTCGTAGCTTTTTTTTATTTGTTCCTATCCTTGCGTGTAATCTTTTTTCAGGGGATCAACAATTAATTTCTACTCTGTACGTGGCCGTAAATATTATAAATACAATTTTACAGCATATGTATTAATTTTTGGAAAGTATAAGCGCTGCCACTACATTCTGCTGTAGCGGTAGCAGCAGCGCCGCTGCTTTTCTGAAAATATAGCGGTAACGGCAAATGTAGCGGTAACGGCAGCGCCGCTACATTATTATGTATGTAGCGGCAGCCGCAGTGCCGCTGCTTTTCAAAGTAGCGCTGCCCACCTCTGATTAAAAGTAACCTAATAACGGGTAATGAATTGGTATTGATGATGACCCGTTATTTTTAACGGGAATTTACACTAGTTATATTTTAATTTTGATAAAACAAACCTTTAATCAATGGAAGACACATTTCATTAACAGACTTACAGTGTACTACAGTCTTAGTTTTAGCTTTGGTTTTGTATGTGCCCCTTATTAGTCGTTTTGCTTTTAAGACTGTGCTTTTGTAAATTCACATTAAATTCAGGGATGCTACAGAGAACAAACATTATGGCAATAGTAAGGGATTGCCAAATGTCGCAAGGTACTTGAAGCTGCTACGATTAATTCAGTGTATCCCAGTTCTATAGTTATACATATCGTGCATTTATAATTTTCATTACCAGCTATTTTGAAAGATACATATTCATTTATTTATTGTTCTAATTTTGATTTACCTGATTGCTAACAAATTTTATTGTGTTTTATTAATTAGACATTAATAAACCAGCTTTAGATTTTTTACACTTAACAGTGGCCTCTCCATATAAGTTTTTTTTTGTAATATGCATATTTAATATCTTTACCTTAAGAACTTACAATGGTTTCACTATTATTATGAAAATACACACATAAGTTATAATGTAAAAATCCTTTAAACCAAACTTTTCAAGCAGTCAGGGTTGAGGACGATTTAGAAATAATGTCGTACATCTTCTCTTAAATTTTCCAATGAAAACTTGTTATCGAAGGGGTAACTAATACAAAATGGGTTCAAGGAGCTGGTTGGTAGAAAATTATTCTGTATCGCGATACTGTTTCATTGGTGCTTAAAGGATATAACCATTGATTTGAAAAAACAATTGGACATGTAATGAGTTATTTAAATATTTCAGTATTCAAAACTTTTTATATTCGTAGAAGTAAATTGGTGTAATAATTAATAAGAATATTTGGTAACAGTTTTTTAGAACTAATTTTGGTGTAAAAAATAACATTTTTGAATTAATGAAAATGACAGATAATGATGTAGAACTACAATTATGATTGAAATAAAATAATTTAATTAATGATTCGTTGTTACAACATTCAAGGATCCGGCCATAGAGATTGTATAAATATTCAAATGCAATAAAAACATTTAGCATACAATAAACATTTTGTGTGAGGTTGTGTTGTGAGTAATAAATATAGACTTTAATTAATTGGCTGGGAAAATTCCGGTGGCGGGAAAAAAGTCCGGCGGGGATAAGTCCGTTCCTCATCTCATACTCTTCTTAAAAATTGAAGTTGCTCTCGATGTCTTTAAACGATTAGAGTGAGTTGATTCGAAGAAACATTGATTAAATAAATTACAAAGGATATCATCAACTAAATTCACACATCTACTTTATCTACTTTAACCCTATTTAAATAGTTGAAGGGAGTTCAAAATCACTTGAGAATAACTATACATACAAAATACAATGGGAAAGACATTTCACACTTAGACAGCTAGTGGTTGGGACTCTTTGAGGAATATCTCGACCATTCGATCTTGAACTGCGCTCAAAGAATTAGTCCTTTGCTCATTGGTCAGAACATTCGAGAAATGGTCAGAAATCTAGGAATTACGTTATAAATAATGATCAGAGTTCATGATATCAAATACTATTCAATAATAAAAACAACTCTGATAAGAAACATAAACTTAATAAACTTGACAACTAGTCTTGTGCTCTCCCCACATTCTGATTAATTCTCCCATTCAATAATAAAACAACTTTGATTAAGGAAATAAAGTAAACAATAAACTAACTAATTACGTTATAATAATCAATAAACTCACTAATAATAATAATCAGAGCGACCGCAAAATCTTATACATATTTTAAGGAAACATAAAGCATATTATAAAAGTTACACCTAATTAAAAATCCACAGAATTACTCATTATTTAAAATATTTACTTTATTTTATGACATGCCATTTTAATCTAAATTAGCGAATTGATTTCTCCCCCCAAATGACACTATTGATAATATAAAAGAACCATCATCATAATAATCGTAAGAAAAGGGATACTAAATATATTTATGTTACTGTTATCAAGAATATAAATGGTTTATCAACGTAACTAGTTTGAAAAGGTAATAAGCGTGATGGGAGAGTAATATTCCGCATTCTGGCTTCTGATCTCTCTTAACTAGGTAGCTTATTTTATTTTTAAATAATCTCAAAGTTTGAATTTCAAAAATTAGCAGTTTTTGGTAAAGGAATTTTCAAAATAATTATGGAAATGAATATTAGAAAATTATGTCCAATCATAAATCCATATATATAGTATTTGATAAATGTTTTTTCTATAGAATTGCACCTTAGTCCCTTGTACTTCCCAAAGACTAAGGAATAGATTACACTTCTATTCGAGAGATCAATAAAGCTGCAGTATCCCAGAGTGTGTGTTATTATCTTTTCAAGTTAGGTGAAGTTGATAAATAAAATTTATAAATCTAAAACTAAAACATCCAAGAATATGGAGATTAGGAAAGTATATCTACCTGATACTAATGTGGTGATAAGATCTAGGACACGTGGTAGTAGCGGGTAAAGTATAAAAAGAGAGGTTTTGTATGAAGCGTGTTATTTACCGGTCAGACTCTGTGGAGGTAAGACATGCTCTGCAGTGCTCTCTTGTTATGATTTTAAGTGACAGTGTTGAGTTTGTGATCTTCTGGATACTTTGGACGGTAAGTTCAGTATTTAATTTATAGGCAATATTATTATAATATAATGGGAGTAATTCCTATTCCAGTATGGTTAAAAAGAAAGCTCTGTTAATAAGTGAACTCTATTAAAATTAGGAATAATATCTAAAGTTGTACGAATAAAATCAAATAGTATATTTTCTTTTAAATTCGGATTATTATTGTTCTGTGTGAAATGATAAGTTTTGCTTATCGAAATAGTGTTTGACAGAGAAATGAAAATCTAAATTTAAGGAAACTCTATCCACCCTCCAGGATATGTTAATTAATAGTTTGTAAATTTCATAGCTATTATTCAAGGTATTAGCGCATTTTCACGTTAAAAATACCTGGTCTTCATGTATTACTTTCCAATGTTTAAGTTTATTTCGAATTATTTTTCTTTTTCTGCATTGACTGATAAATTTCATTGATAAAATACCACTTGGACAGTGTCACTATTACTTTTAGAGAAGTTTCTCGAACTTTCGATCTTGAACTGTGCTAAGGAATTATTCCTTTTCCAATGGTCAGATGTCAAGGAATTCGTTGTAAATAGTCCACTTCCAGCTCTCGTCTTGTGAGGTTGTGTGGTGTCAGTGCTCTGTGTTAAACGTATACAAACGCCCGCCATTTTGAATTCACTTGCGGTGTTTTCTAGCGTATTTTTTATACCAAATTTATCTGTCAGTAACTGTTCTGAACGAGTTTAGTGTTTGTGATATATTCTACAGTGTTTAAATTTTGCATTGTGAAAACTAGTATCCATAAGTTTTCTATACTTTGTTTTTGTGTAACACGTTCAAGTGCATGCGAGTTACCTAGTTGCATTACTAATCGTTGGTTGAGACGAGAAGTGAAAACTGAAAAAAGGAAAAGAAATAATTATTTAAGGCTTTAAAGATGTGGGAAAGTGAGTCTTGATACTTATATTAGAGAGAGTTAGTAAGTTAATAAGAGATGCAAATGATGCTTATTTTAAGGTGAAATTTGACAATGTAAAGAATGACATTCCTAGAACTTGGTCCTTAAAGGTCTCCTCTAAGCAAATTTTTTTATTGCTTAAATCAACGAGGCTAATGCTTCTTAACATTTTACTGTAAACCCCATAAAATTTGATAGCATATTTTTAATTTTATATTCTTTTTAAGATTTTTATAATCCAAACTCTACAAAACCTACTTTACTTCCGACTTTCTAATTTTCAGTCTGAAGAAGAAGAATGTACACCATTTGTTTTGATTGTCAACTAAGTATTTGGTTTAATAAATCTATTTATTATTCGTTTAAAGGTTTAAATTTGGATAAACTTATTATAGAAACGTTTATATACTTTTAGAAACAATTAATATCTCAAAAGAAGGCCAAAAACGCATTGTTTGTTTAAAAATCTAAATTTGAGATCAAAACAAAGAGTATACAATCTTCTTTCTCAGCGTCAGGTTGGAGATTCGCTCGATTGTTGGTCACAGAGTACTAAAAAACTTTAAAATCATATAATAAAATATATACTGGACTGAATTGTATGCGGTTTACAGAATAATGATCGTAGACCTTAGTTCTATAATATTATGTAATAAACTCATTTTTTTCCCGGAGCCTGGAGAGGACCTTTAATAAATAGTACAATTAAACCCAATGTGTAAAAAAAACGTGGTTTCATTGTGGGGAAAATTATGTGATAATTTTTGTATATATGTACCTGAGTGCTAATCTGACGATTCAGAATTCGCACGTGTGCGTCAGTTTTGAAAGCTGTTGCGTCAGTGATTTCATAGCGTGAGGTTGTGTGACATTGTTTCTCTGTCAATCGTTTTACTTTGATTTAACTAGTGTTTCTTTGTTGGAGTCCGTGGCTTTGAAAGTCGTTACTGGAGGGTGGATTCTCTTCGTATAAAATACAGCTAAGTGGCATTTGTAGCGGGCAAGCGTAGCTGCCGGTTGTTTGTTAGATTAGGGTTCTAACAATCTTAGACCAGACTGTATCTGGTGGCACGGTGTCTGCCGAGATAGCGTTGTTTGTGTTTGAACAAAAACGCGGCTCCAGTCTGCAGAATCTGGTATTCTGTGTTATTTGTGGAATAACATTGTGGTGTTTTGGTAACGCCAGGTGGTCGGTGGGAAATTTTGGACCCAGTGGGGCCTCTTATTCTTAATAGGCTTCTAATAGATGGTGACGAAGTTGATAATTCAATTGACATTACCAACGCTATAAATAGTTTTTTTCAACTATAGGGTCAAACATCGTTAATTCTGTGTAAAGTCATTCAAACTACAATAAATTTCTACACGTAAATTACGTGAATTCATTTTTCTTTCCCTAGGTTACAATGCGTGTCGTATAGATCAGTGGTCGGAACAATTAGTACCGGTCCGCGGAAGGATATTCAATTCAAGAAATGAAATTAATTCTATATAAGTGTGACTTCACATAAATAGATAATACCAGTTGGTAGACAATTGGTAGAGACAAATACATTTGAAGAGAATATATAAAGTATAACAATCAGAATTGTTTTGATTAAGAGATTTAGGGTCCTCTCTCTGGACCCGTGTGAAAAAGTACAGTCCTACCCTAACCTTCGTGACACGTTCAAATCCCACTAAGACGCGTACCCGTATGTACCTGATTACAACTATCTCCTTATTAATTTTTCGTACTTAAGTATCACTATCTCTTTTGGGATCATTTGTAAGATTCGAAAACCAAGATTTCACTCCTGTAAAAACTGAACCTCAATTTTTCATCTCCTGTACAATTCGCGCACCAATAATTTCATTCCTATACAATCCACACCCTAATGATTTTGCTCGTGTATAATCCCCACCCTAATGATTTCTCTCCCGTACAATTGGCCCACAAGTGATTTCACTCCTACACAATCCACACCCCAATTATTTCACTCTTGTACAATACACACCCCAATGATTTCCCTCATGTACAATCCACACCCCAATAGTTTCACTCTTGTACAATCCGCACCCCAATTATTTCACTCTTGTACAATCCGCACCCCAATTATTTCACTCATGTTCAATCCACACCCCAATTATTTCACTCATGTTCAATCCACACCCCAATTATTTCACTCATGTTCAATCCACACCCCAATAGTTTCGCTCTTTTACAATCCGCACTCCAATGATTTCACTCCTGTACAATCCGCACCCCAAAGATTTCCCTCCTGTACTATCTGCACCTCAATGATTTCCCTCCTGAATAATCCGCACCCCAATAAGAACTGGGGTGCGGATTCTGCAGGTGATCCTTTTTTTTACCTGATTATGTTTTTTTTTGTACCTTAGTTATTAAATTATTTTGATCTGAGTACCAGATTCAGATTGTTATTGTAAAAGGAATGTTTAAATAAAGGATTATTTTATATTAGCTCTAAATAGAAAGCAGAAGCCTCTTAGAAGCGAACTAATTTTTCGTCTACCCAACTATATTCATCCCAACGGGCCGTGAGAATATTGTTGAACTTTTACAGGTCCGCGACGATAAAAAGGTTGCCGACCACTGGTATAGATGATCTGCCAACAGTTGTTTGTAAATCAATATCTCCTATTATTTCACCTATTTTGTGTCATTTGATAAATATGTCAATTACTCAATGCGTCTTTCCAGACTTCTTGAAGTTAGTCCGTGTAGTGCCTTTGTTTAAAGTAGGTGACGCTAGGAAAACTATTAATTATGGACCAATATCTGTATTGCATGTTTTCTCAAAAAATCTGGAAAAGCATGCATACACACATATGAGTTCATTCCAAGAAAGAAATAATATACTAAATGAAAATCAATTTGGTTGATTCATTTTCCCCCTTCTTTCACTTTCCCCCCCTTCTTTCACTTTACCCCCTTCTTTCACTTCACCCCCTTCTTTCACTTTACCCCCTTCTTTCACTTTCCCCCCTTCTTTCACTTTCCCCCCTTCTTTCACTTTACCCCCTTCTTTCACTTTACCCCCTTCTTTCACTTTACCCCCTTCTTTCACTTTCCCCCCTTCTTTCACTTTCCCCCCTTCTTTCACTTTCCCCCCTTCTTTCACTTTCCCCCCTTCTTTCACTTTTCCCCCTTCTTTCACTTTATCCCCTTCTTTCACTTTATCCCCTTCTTTCACTTTACCCCTTCTTTCACTTTACCCTCTTCTTTCACTTTACCCTCTTCTTTCACTTTATCCCCTTCTTTCACTTTATCCCCTTCTTTCACTTTATCCCCTTCTTTCAATTTACCCCCTTCTTTCACTTTATCCCCTTCTTTCACTTTATCCCCTTCTTTCACTTTATCCCCTTCTTTCACTTTATCCCCTTCTTCCCTTTGAAAGAAGGGGTAAAGTGAAAGAAGGGGGTAAAGTGAAAGATGGGGGAAAAGAGAAAGAAGGGGAAAAGAGAAAGAAAGGGGTAAAGTGAAAGAAGGGGGGAAAGTGAAAGAAGGGGGGAAAAGTGAAAGAAGGGGGGAAAAGTGAAAGAAGGGGGGAAAAGTGAAAGAAGGGGGGAAAAGTGAAAGAAGGGGGAAAAGTGAAAGAAGGGGGAAAAGTGAAAGAAGGGGGAAAAGTGAAAGAAGGGGGAAAAGTGAAAGAAGGGGGAAAAGTGAAAGAAGGGGGGAAAGTGAAAGAAGGGGGAAGTGAAAGAGGGGGAAAGTGAAAGAAGGGGGGAAAGTGAAAGAAGGGGGGAAAGTGAAAGAAGGGGGGAAAGTGAAAGAAGGGGGGAAAGTGAAAGAAGGGGGGAAAGTGAAAGAAGGGGGAAAGTGAAAGAAGGGGGGAAAGTGAAAGAAGGGGGGAAAGTGAAAGAAGGGGGGAAAGTGAAAGAAGGGGGGAAAGTGAAAGAAGGGGGGAAAGTGAAAGAAGGGGGAAGTGAAAGAAGGGGGGAAAGTGAAAGAAGGGGGGAAAGTGAAAGAAGGGGGGAAAGTGAAAGAAGGGGGGAAAGTGAAAGAAGGGGGGAAAGTGAAAGAAGGGGGGAAAGGGAAAGAAGGGGGGAAAGGGAAAGAAGGGGGGAAAGGGAAAGAAGGG